>CM061133.1:267787076-267968567 GCA_030789695.1 Scilla litardierei | reverse complement strand
CCAGAATACCCAAGTGATACAGTAAAAATGGCCAATATGAGGCATATAAACAACAAAATTTTGATGCATACAATCCGTAGTTTGAATCAAGCGTGCACGTGGGTCGTGCCGTGCTTATGATACAATCATGTAATCTGATTAATGGGAGAAAGCAACTCGGTTGATTTCTACATTAATCAGGTTTCTACAGTAATCAGGTTAAAGGCCATATCATAAGCATTGCACAATCCACGTGCACCCTTGATTTAAACTACAGATTGCATACTTCAGAATTCTGTTGTTTATACACATCATATTGGCCATTTTTACTGTATCACTGGGGTATTCTGGAGGCATGTCGTTAAAATTCTTCTTTTGAATTGAAGAGTGTAGATTATCACACACAAAATATATTTCAAGACTCGGAAGTTAAATGTGCCATCTTTTCTCAATAGGCATGGCCTCGACTTGAAATGGGAACACGAACACTTTATTGCTGGAAAACACCTTTTCACTTTGAAAATCCCTGCATACCCATCTTTCGGTGCTTCGGATCATGTCATCACATACATGATTAACTTGTAAACTTGTATGCTTGCAACATGTTAACATGTAAAAAGCTGTAAGCATTTATGAAAGACATCTAACATGTATGAAATACATCTAACGTTTATGAAATACCTCTAAATATCTTCCTACTTTTTTTGTATTCTTCTGTATTTTTCTGTATTTTTTATTTTCCTGTATTTTCCTGTATTTTTTTTATTTTACCTGTATTTTTCTGTTCACATTACACATTTGTAACAAAAATTAACTAATTAATATAAAAGAATAACAATAAAAATGATGAGGCATAAATCTGACATCATAATACAAAAACTGAATAAAATATATCAAAAGATACAAAAAATGAAGTAAATCAAATGATACAAAAATATCATTCAAAGTTAGCATTATCCGGGTGTGGTGCATAATAGTATGGTGGATAAGAATGTTGCATATGTTCCGGTCCTAAAATGATATCATATTATCGTATGCAGAGGGCTGACTCGGCTCGATGAAAGGCGTAGCATGACTGTCTTGACTGTTGAACTGTTCAAGCGCATTCGAACCATACCTATATTGACTACCATAATCCGCATAGACATCAGAGTATCTGTACGGTGCAAAATAATCGTCATGCCTGCCTGAGTATCCACTGGAATACGATTCATGAATATCAGAAATTTCATAACCTCCATAATAATCAGAAAAACATTGATATCCGTGATATTCAGATTGTTTACCGTAGGTATCGTTTCATGTTCTTCACTTTGTTGCGGCCTATCATGATCTCTATATCTATGCAAGTGTTGCAGCATACATATGGTCCCCACCTCTCTTAGAAGAGCGATTGTATTCCAAAGCACCACAACCTCCGTTTATAGGACCTTGGTCATCGAGAGACGAATCATCATCTCTATCGTGCTGAGTGATTGCCTTATTTCGCTTGTACGTGAGATTCATTGGGTTGACTTGGTCGTGGCTGATTGCTTCTTGTACTTTCTGCGTTTGCAAGTGCCTCGTCCAAACAATGATTATCTCTGTCATCAAGCACCCTATCTTCTGTCTCTCTAGCTCATTCCTGCAAAGGATCGTCCTCATGAAAACTCTGATCCAAGTCAATCAGGTGGTCATTCTTCGCGCTCCTCCATGCATGTCTTTGTCTCAGCCTTATAATATAATGCACATAAACTATCTTTTAAAGATGTTTCATTGTTAGCTTGTTCTTAGTCTTAATGTGAATGAGTGAGAATGTGATCCAATTTCGTTCACAGTTAGAAGTGACCTTTTAGCTTAAAACACGCACAGTTAAGCGTGTAAGAGTTGGAGCGTAATCTATCCCAATGCTTAACCACTATTGAGCTACAAAAGTTCCCTTAGTCGGAAAATATAGAGCAGTTTATACGAAACATATATAAATCTAATATTCTTATAGATACCTAGAGTGACCCTTATTATCGCTCTTTCTGCTTTATTGAAGTTGAAATAACCAACTCTCATCTTATATGAATCCATCTACAATTATCAAGCATACTTTTAGAATGTGAACGACTTCATCGAATCATATATCAAAATAAAAATTTACGAAATCCATTTACCTCTCTGTCTATATTAATTTGCTTCGAGATGTCTGATTCCAACCTCTCGATCACACATCTGAGTCCAACCAGCACCTCGTTGTCATTTGTTGTACGTTTCTAGAATTCAGAAAATAACCTGTTGCATGAACATCTTGATCCAGCTGCTTATCCCATCTTTTGTCGATCATATCCCACAATTTTCGGTATCCTTTACCAATATGCTTTCGAATTTCTTCTTTCACATGGTCCATGGCCTCGTACAGTTAACATATCTCGGCCTTATCATTGTTGTCGACAATTTGGAGAACTTCCACCAACGGCTCAAATTCAACAAGAACAATACAGATTTCTTACCAAAAGTCTTTACCGTGAATCAGATCATACACGTTTCCAACGGTCCTATCTTTTAGTTTGAGCCTTTGAAAGTTCTCGGGACATTCCCTTAATGTGATCATTCTCCGTAGATCATCTCGATACATATACAGAGAGTTCAAAGCAATAAGATGGGTTGCAAATCTTGTGATCACAGGCTTGATCAACTCTTTTCCACATGTCTCTCTTCTCATCAAGCTAAACACACATCCTTTGTTGTATATAGAGCTTGTTACCATCTGACTTTTATGCTACGATATTTTTTACTTCCTCTTCTTTGTCATATCAGACAATATCATGTCAATAAAATGCGCCGCACACGGAGTCCAATACAGATGCAGCATCTCTTTCGCATCAGCAGCTATCCAGCTAATTTGTAATTTGCTCCGTTATCGATAACTACTTGGACTACTCTATGCTCTACAATTATTTCTACATATTTGTCCATAAGATCAAATATGTATGAACCGTTTTGGAAGTGGTCAGTTGCATTCACCAAGTCCAAGAAACATTGTCATGTGGGTCGAATACACAAGAAAATTAATAATCTTCCTTCTGTTCTGTATTGTTCAACCATCATACATCAGTGTGCAAACATACGCATCCAATGACTGCGAAAAGTTTCAACGTACTTTTTGGTCTCTTCAAGCTCCAAGTCCAATTATGTATGTGATAGCTCCCAAGCAGTGTGTGAAGCAACTCCATGACCAGCTTCAACAATAGCATCTACCATGGGATTGTAATATGGACTATTAGACACATTGTATAGAAAGTGATTGAAGATTAAAAATTTGGCCATAGCTCGACCGACAAATGACTTGACATGTTTCATGAATAAATTCCTTATGGTTGGCTGGGATTTACCATTTTCGTTAAAGAAAAAGGGTCGGCACCGGGTCTGTGAACACCGGTTGGTCTATTGGTTGGTTCAACATCACAAGCAGAACCACATGCGAACATACATGTTATTCTTCCAGTATGAGTACCCGATTTGGCTTAGCCTAGAGGCCCCAGACGATCTTGCTCCCATCCTTCTGCTCTCACGTCTAATCTCTTTTTGGCAAGTGCTTACTTGCTCTAAAATCTCTTCCAATGTCTCTCGCCTCCTCGGTATAATCATCATCCTCATCTGAGTCATTTGAGATTGCCTCCACATGCTTTGCCCTTAACTCCTCCTCGATCATCTTCTTCTCATATCTGGCATGTACCCTTTCTTTTCTCTTCTCAAATATGTGCCTTAATCTCATCACGCACTTGTTTCGGTGCTTTGCATTATGTCATCACATCCCCAGAAATTCCCGCCAAGTGTTTCTTAAAGCAAATCACGCCTCCATGCATTTATTTAAAGCAGTAGTTGCACCTTATAGTCTATGGTCGTCTCCGACCATTTTACAATGAGCCCACGTAATATCCAACGTCTTTTTCTTTTACAATAAGACATTTTAATTACTGTGACATATAACGAGGTAAAATTGTAGTGAAAAAGACCACTTTTTTATAATCTCTAAACTCATTTATATAGAAATGTTAGTATGTTTAGTATTTATTATTTTTTGTAGCAACTAGAAAGTACTAATATAATTTTTTAAATGTGTTATTTCCTAAATTTTTATTGCTTGTCTAACCTCTTTTTTAGTAGTTCTAACATTAATTTAAGCTTAAATTTTTAAGTATTTTTTTACTATTTTCAATTTTTGTGCAGTATTCCTTGAGTATTTTCCTAACTTCTTTTTTATTTAAATTTCTAACCTCATTTTTTTCTAGAAATGTTAGTATTTTTAGTATTTATTATTATTATTTTGTATCAACTAGAAAGTACTAACATGATTTGTTAAATCAAAAATGTATTCTTTCGTAAATTTTTATTATTTGTCTAACCTCTTTTTTAGTATTTCTAACATTAATTTTTAAGTATTTTTAAGTATTTGTTACTATTTTCGGTATTTATATAGTATTCCATTGGTACTTTCCTCATTTCTTTTTTATAATTTCTAACCTCATTTTTTCTAATATTTTTAGTATTTTTAGTATATATAATCATTTTTTGTAGCAACTAGAAAGTAGAACTAGAAAGTACTAACATAATTTGTTGAATGTATTATTTCCTAAAAAATTTATTTGTCTAACCTCTTTTTTAGTATTTCTAACATAAATTTTTTAAGTATTTTTTACTATTTTCAGTATTTCTGCAATATTTCCCTAGTATTTTCCTTAACCACTTTTTATAGTTTCTAACCTCATTTTTCTAAAAATGTTAGTATTTTTAGTATTCATTATTTTATTTCATTTGTAGCAACTAGAAAGTACTTACATAATTTGTTAAATGTGTTATTTCCTGAATTTGTTAAATCATCCACCAAAAACTTTTTATGTATTTTTCTACCAATTTTTATAATTAAATTTTTATACATAAATAAGTTAATATTTGGTATAATAGATTGCATGTAATATGAACATGTAATGTAAGATGATAATATCATTTAATGTAAGATAAATAGTATTTTTATATATGATAAATTATTTAAATTATTTAAATGTATTGTAAGATAATATTATTTAAATTTTTGGTGAACATACACTTTATGGTTTGTGATTTCTACTTGTGCATGTGCTAATTTGTACACTTAGGAACATTTTTGGCGAACATACACCAACTAACGACCCAGCAAAAACAAAAGCCCATCTGGCGACTGAGGACATCCTGCCACTTCATGGTTTGTGATTTCTACTAGTGCATGTGCTAATTTTTCCAGAATTTTTTCTGCTAGTTTATCCCCTATAATATTATAATTAATTGGTCAGTTTTTCATTTCTCATGAACCAAATTTGGATCACGAAGTCGAACCCGTATAACAGCATACATGAAAATTGCATAACACAATGTGATAGTCCTGCATCTCAATCATTTATCAAGAAAATTGCATAATGAATCTAGTTTTCAAGCAGTATTGTATCATACATTTCATGAGTGTAAAACGAGCAGCAATGTCCACCATCTATATAAATTTCAAGCCTTCAATTTAGTGAACGAAACAGGGAAAAAGGAAAAATATATGCAAATGAGGCCAGGAATTCAAATTAAACGATTAAAAGTTAAGATGCTTTAGTTGTTTCTGTGTAGGATTTATGACACAGGGACATGGATCTTTATGCTTGCTGACGCAAAAGAGTAAGAGGGGTCAGTCACTATCTCTAAAGAAAACCTTTTTAGGCTTTTTCATTCACGACTAAAAGCAATCAAGCAAAAGAAATACATACGAACATATATGTTAAACAGAAAAATAAAAGACGTGGAATCAAAACTTATCCTCAATGCCTGCCTTTTGTGCTTACGTAGCTTCATGCTACCGAACGAGATAAGAATCTCTCAAAAAACAATAATGAATAAGATCAAATAGGGTCGAGCCGCGAGAGCTCAAAAAAATCCAAGTGAAAACATAGATCATTTGGCAGCCGTTTACTCATCAGAAATAAAAAGAAAAATCAAAAAATTGCTCCCGAATTACAGAGAGATGGGATCTCTTAAGCTAGCGGTCCAGCAGAGAATCCAATAGAGAATCAGCCTAGGAACAAGAGCATGTAGTGACAATAGTGTGCCCTAATTTTCGATCCAAGTCCAAAGAGAGAATATGATCAAGATTACTCACCGAAACAAACGGAAAAATCAGAAAATTGCTAATCGAAATTTCAAAAGATTGAGATCTCTTAAGCTAGCGGTACAGCAACGAATCCAATGAGATAATCACTGAATCAGGAACGAGAGCCAAGTGTGTAAGGTGCGGCGTGTGCTCTAATTTTTTTTTTGATCAAGTCCAAAGAGAGAATCGGAACGAGACGGAAGAGAGCGTTTGCCCTAATTTTTTCGGTGATATTTAGGAATGTCTTGCAGTTGAGAGCTGCCGACGTTTTTAAGCCAATCCAATGGCCCTGCTTCTCCTATGCAGCCTCCCGCATAGATTTGGTTGGTCAGTTTTTTTAAAAGAATGAATCGCCAGCTTCCCCTATGGTCCCGACTTCTCCTATGGGCCCGGCTTCTCCTATGCACATGACTCTCTAACCAACTGCAAAGGATGAATCGCCAGTTTTTTTTTTGTAAAATTAAAAAATTGGTCCCCCCCCGCGCGGTTGAGCATGGGTCCGCCCTGGTCACATGGCATACACAAACAGCTAAGAGTGTAACCACAAAGCTGAAACACACAGCACGGTGCTTACTAGGAGAATCCAAGTTCTAAAGCATCGCAAATTTATTTACACCACACAATCTCACAGATGGACACACAAAAGCTAATGTGCACCAAGTTAGGATGAAGCCGTGCAATCACAGTCCTGCCATGTAGAGCACACTGCTTGTTACCCCAGTTTTAAGTATTAAAAGTGCATTTTCCTTTGTTGTGACTTTCTTGAAGATTTATAAAGGTCATCTAATTCCCTAATTTTAGGAAAGATGGCGTAAAAGATAAGGAGATATGAAGGATAAAAGAAAAGATAAAGGTGAAAAGGATGAAGAAGGATCATTACTGAAAAATAGGAAGGAGAGAAAACTTCACCTCATACATTGCTTCTGTCAAAATATTTTCCAATATGGATCGCAAACCTCTAGCCCCAGTATTTTTAGCCATAGCTTTCTTGGCAATTAACCGCAACGAATTCTCTGTAAAATGCAATTTGACCTGGTACATGAAATCATAACAGATACCAAACAGTTATTTCAACACTCGTACTTTTTTATGTCTGAATGAAAAGGAATAACCAACCACTGTTTGTATACATAACTGTTCAAAAAACCAATGGCAAACAAAACTCACGTCATTCATGTGGAACAACTTTTTGTACTGTTTGCCAAGTGCATTTTTGGGTTCTGTGAGAACCTGGAAATAAAATATAGCCGAAATCAGTATAGTAAGATTAATAAATATACAAAAAAAGGTCCAGGCAGTAATAATCTTTAATCAAGTATCCATGCCCATCTTAATGAAGCTATGCTTTTAACGAAAATATGTATTAACGAAACGCTTTATGACTGATACAAACGGTGCATGAATCAAAGGTTAGAATTGAGACAAGTGTTGCCTGTTTCCGCAGTACTCTTCGGTATGTGATGCATGTACAGGTACATGGTACACTACTTTAAGCAGTACGCTGTACACGAGGGGTAATGTGAGTCAGTCCATTGGGGCCATTTGTGTGTGTATAACATAACCACACAACTATACATACGCAAATGAATACGGCAAAAATGAAAAATAATCAAAGAAGAATACTACCATGCTGTAAATCTTTAACTATTTCTAAGTTTTTGTTCCTTCCCAGAAAGTGTTAAATTGTATGATATACTACATGTCATCAAATTTGGATCTTGCTTTCACATACGATTCGGATCGCCACTTTCAGTGATTGGATCATGAACGTGTCCTAAATCAGGTCGCGCAATCCGGTTCGTGGGTCCATGTGGTTAATGAATTGGGAAACTGACTGAGACACATGGACATGCTAGTAGATAAAACAGAAATAGCATTACCTGAACTAATTGATCCTCATTTAAGGCAGACAAGCTAACAAGTATTGGGAACCTCCCAACAAATTCTGGTATTAGACCATATGCTATGAGGTCTCCACTTTCAACCTGAGAAGAGTAATAGCATAGCAAGCACGTCAGCTAAATACATAACTCAAAGACATCATAATAGAGATTCCAGTAACGTAGACCACACTTACTGATTCTAACAAAGATGAAGTTACAACAGCATTTGTTATCCTACCCCTCATGTGTGCACGTACAGGAGCTCCAAAACCAATGGACGAATCTTGTCGCCTGGTTTGAGCACACAAATTATAGGTCATAAGACTCAGCACAAAAGACAGAATCACATACAGAAGTTGCAGAGACATTTAACCTCTCTGAGATTGTCTTTTCTAAGTCGATGAAAGCACCCCCACATATGAAGAGGATATCTTTAGTATCAATCTGCAATAAGGCTCCAAACTGTAAGTGGCATGAAAATAGACAATATAATGAATAGAAAGAGCACTAAATCTTATTGAAATTTTCAACAGATAAAATAAAATAAAACCAGCATGGCATATAGACGATACTGTACCTTGACTTTGTACAAGCTGATGTAGGTAATGGAATAGACAGGGTTACAACAACAATCTTCAGAGTTCAGACAATAATCTTCAGAATTCAGACATTCAAATGTGAAAAACTATCAAAAGAGAAATTTTCTAATATTTTTACAGTTATTAGCACCCCACTACTGCATTTAAGTACTACAAAAGGTTGTAATTTCTTAGAGCCAAAGGGCAGTAAATCCATTTGTTTCGATGAATTGGATATAAGCTTTTCTTTTAAACCCATGAAGAACAAGAATGTTCTTTACGTTGTCGCAGATTAATCTTAAATAGGCTTTTTCCATAACAAAAGTTGACCGCTTTTCTTTTGGATAATCAATTGTTGATTTTGATTTTCATGTTTTAAAACACAACTATGCTAAAAAAATCTTGTGAAACCCATGTTTTTTGCTAATCTAAGGGAAGAAGAACTTCTATTGCTGAAACCATTACATTTCCAAATCCCAATACATGGACAAACAATATGAAAAACATGATTTTGGTCAATGTTTTAACACATGTAGACAAATGGTTCTGATCCTTAAAAAAGTGGAAAGATTGACTTTTTTCCCACCACAATAGAATCTTTCCTCTGGTAGCAATGATGCATCCTGGATTTTGAGGCCCGATGAAATTTTAGATTTTAAGGGGGGTTTTTAGTAAATGTTGTAAATCTGTAATTTTCTTTGATTTATAGTTAGAGCCGGCAAGGGATGAGGGGATACTTGATTATTCTTGAGAGAAATATTGTCCACGGTGACCCCGGGAGATCTTAGGCTTTCATCTCGAATAGAATGCTAGGAGAAAGGCCTCTTCTCGAATCGAGTCTAGTTATCTTTTGTATTTTCAGTTTCCACATCAATAAAAATCCCTAAATCTCTTGTCCATCCATAAAAATCCATCCTTTTCCATTAAAAAAACCCATCTTTCACCTCAAAACCTATAAAAATCCCATCTTTCACCTCAAAAACCCATAAAAATCACATTTTTATCTCAGATCTAGATCTGAAACAAATCAAATTGGTATCAGAGCTCGTCGATCCGTGGCAACTACGAGATCTAATGATAAAATCGACGCGTTGGAGGCGAAGCTCGACAGCGCAATTCACGAAATTACGAAGAAGATGGAAGAACAAAGGACCGAGACGGATCGAAAGCTCGTGCTATTCATGAAATCCATCGAGGCGATCCACAAGAAATACGACTCCAATCAAGCGGTAACCCTAGATCCTGAGCAAAAGGTGAGATTTTTTACGAAGGGAAAAGAGAAAGTTGATCCCTTTCGTGAATGGCTTCTTTCGGATGCAGATCTGGTAACGGACGACGAGGAACTTGACTTCAATGAAGACGAGTGGGGCACAACAAGTGATCCACAACGTCTGAGGAAGCGAAAGAGGAGCCGAAGTAGCGCAACGACGTCAGCCGGCCGACCGAACGGCCATAGCGGCCGCTAGGTCCACCCGGGACCTCTGCCAGCCCACCAGGGGCATTCTGGGACCCTGGAGGCCCGCCAGGAGCAAGGCCCCGACAGCAAGATATGGGCCGCCGGGCCCACTTTGAGTCACCGGCGGCCCATCAGAGAGGACTGGGGTATCGATGGGGCCTCGACGAGGGGTTTGATGGACTCCTGGATGATTTTGATGCTGATTTCTATGAAAGATGACTCTCATGGCGTGAGGTGGAGTTTGAGGACTATGACAGGTACCATGAGGATGACCGTTGGGACTTCGAGGATAAAGGAGAAGCTGATTGGGGAGGCGAAGCGTGGAACAGAAGAGGAGAATGCCGTGTTGAAGGCCAAGGAGGTGTTGTACCTCCCACACTCCCATATCGGCGACATGAGTACCAACAGAGCAGAGGAGCTCATGGAGGGGTTTCTGCGGAAAACCAGGTCAGGAAGGTGAAGATGCATGTCTTCAAGGGAGATGACCCAGATTCGTGGATATACAGAGTTGAGAGATACTTCGAGGTATCGATAGTTCAGGAAGAGAATTAGCATGGGGAAGCAGTGGTTTGTCTAGAAGGGGAAGCGTTGTCATGGTATCGATGGGCCTAACAGTACTGACCTTTCAGCACTTGGGAGAAGTTCATGACGCTACTATTGGAGCGGTTCGACGAGGTACATGCTGGAAATACATTCGAGAGATTGTATGCTCTGAGGCAAGATGTGACCGTAAGAGATTATGTCAAGAAGTTTGAGATGCTAGCTAGTCAGATACGTGAGGTGTCAGGAGTCACTGGAGAGATGCTTCATGAAGGGGTTGAAACCCACCATCAAATCAGAGTTGAGGATCCAGAGGCCGACAAATCTACGAGAGTGCATAATTCTGGCGATGATGGTGGAGGATAGACTGGACCAGGAGAGAAAGTCCCGCGGGGCATGTGGAGGTTCCTCTTTTCGAGGACAGGCACATGTAGAGGAACAGAAGGTATCCACAGCGACAGGAGAGCAGCAATTAGCAAGGCGAAGGTCGTGGAGCCACGACCTGGGGGCATACGCGGCGGATGACAGAGGCTGAGATATGAGAAAAGCATGCCAAGGGATTATGCTTCAAGTGTGACGAAAAGTTCTCTTCGGGGCACAGGTGTGGCGACCGTACCTTGCAGATATTGATCGTGAATGACGATGAGGATGGAGAGAACGTGATAGACCTGGAGGCAGGCGAGGAGGAGGATCAAGAGCACCTGCATATGGAATAGCCCGTTCACGCACTTCACGCACCACCTTAAGGACAAGGTGGTTCTTCAGGGGCGGAATAATGATGCGTTCTAGATTTTGGGGCACGACAAGGGCATTTTAAGAAATTTTTGATATTAAGGGGTGGTTTTCGTAAATGTTGCAAATCTGTAATTTTCTTTGATTTATAGCTAGGGCCGGCTAGGGACGTGTGGATGCTTAATTATTCTTGAGAGGAATATTGTCCAATGTGACCCCGGGATATATTAGGCTTTCATCTCGAAAAGAATGCTAGGAGAAAGGCCTCTTTTCGAATCGAGTCTTTTGTGTTTTCAGTTTCCACGTCAATAAAAATCCCTCTTTTCTTCCCCAAATCTCTTTCCCATTCATAAAAATCCCTCCTTTTCCTTAAAAATCCCATCTTTCACCCCCAAAAACCCATAAAATTTTTATCTCAAATCCAGATCTAAAATGTATCAAGCAAATGCCAACTAAATCCATTGTCACATGTATTTATATGAGACTCGCTAAGTTTTGTGAGAACTCCATAACGGACAAGCATGGATGATCCGGACTATACATCTTGATCTACACGTCTAAATTATCCCAATAAAAAAATCAAGTGATTTTGGGCCATTTTGCCCATGGATCAAATGATACCGCTTCCCATATAGGAAATGGCTCATGAAGGAGTGGTTCTCAAACCAAGATTCATGGGAACTTTACACTACACCACTATATGGATGATTTGAATAGGACATTCTTGGTATACATACACAAACCGGCCTCACAAAAATAGATCAAGTCGTTCCAAGCTATATACTTATATTCCGAATGAAATCTTTTTCAACTGAAATATCATATTTTAAATATCAATAACCATATTTTAAACATTGGATGCAAATATTTGAACTTTCAATGGATTGTTCAGGGATGTCCCGTACATACACTAGGGTTTCGGAAAAAAAGAAAAAATCTTGGGGCCTAGTTTGACAGCACACTCTTTGGAACCATGGTTTCATTTAAGTTAATATGAAACTAAGGTTTGTATTCATACAAATCTCAATTTCTTACCATTCGTGAAAATCCAATCCAAGTGGACTTTTCCAAACCCCAGTTTCATAATGTTTGGAGACCTCTCAATCACAGTTTTAAAAACTCTATTTTGATTTCCAAACAAGTCTCAGGTTAGAAACCTCTACTTAGGCCCTCCACCAAATCTCCGCTTCTCAAACTCGACCATGTTGTCAAACGAAAAGCCTAAGGAGCGATATGTTACTCATGTGTAGCTATATTTTATATCAATCAGCAAATATAAGCAAATAATGATGACAGTTAGCTCAAGCAATGACTAGATTGTACTTTGAATGGACTGACCAAAGTCCTTAGGTTCGAGGTTTGATTGTAACATTTATAATTCTTTTGTTGCCAATAAAGTAATCTCCTCAAACGTATAGCAAGTGTGGATAGTTTTCAATTACATATTGGTGTCTCTTTCTTCTAATCAATGCACGAATCAAAATGATCCATGAATCTACTAAAGTTTTTCTCCTTAACTAATGGGCAAAACAAATTAATCCCACAAATTTATAACAAGTACGTATATTTTTCAATTAAATAATTAATACTTGTACTAGATGAATGAAGATGTATTCAAAATAATTAATATTCAATTGAACTCTATCACTACTTCGTTTTATTTTGATGGACTAAAAAATCAAATCTAACAGAATCTAGTATTTCTCTTTATTCGTCACATTTTTATTAAACAATTTTACTAAAATATGTTAATCCACCAATATGCCACTAGTTGTAGCCCTAAACTATAGCTTATAGTTTTTTGTTTATTATTCAATTTGAATTTTATTAACTAATTTTTTGTTCTAGTGGCCCCGACGGAAGTTTCATATGCAAAGAAGAAAGAAACAAGCAAAAGTAAAGAAAAGCATACACTCAAATATTATTTCTATCAAGATTGTGGAAGGCAGCTGTGGAAAAGAGCGACCCCTTACCGCAACCCTTAAATGGTGCTTAAGCTCCAAAAAGCGAAAACAAGCACCAACAAAAAGGGGGATAATAGCGATAGAAATTATAACAATAGAGAAACGAAGGTGAAAAAGCAAGAAATCAAGACAAAATTATACTAATGTATTTGTTATCATTAATACTATTGTCTTATAACATCAATATCAATAATTCAACAAAAGAAGATTCATAAAATAAAACATGTTCAAAACCTTGAAGTGGGGCTAAAACACTCCGAAAAAACGAAAATCGTAAGCCAGTGCTTAAACATGGCTTTATTTTCTAAAACTGAAATTTTGACTTTTAATGAATGAACGGATTCTAAACAAGATAGAAGTGTTGTCGATGTAATTCGATAGAGAATCAAGAGGGGCCGGGTTGGCGAGGAAGAAAAGAGCATTCTAATACTAGTTAATGCCAAAGATGTGTTTGCTCCTTTATTTTTAATGCCATCAAAAATTTTCTCAAAGCATATTTCTTTTGAAAACAAAACGATCATAGCATCCAAGACATCTACTTATCCAACTAGCTTCATTTTGAAAGCAGTTGTGCAACATTATCAACTGGGGCATAACTAAATCCTAAGTTGTTACAATTAACTCCTTTTTTTCTTCTTAACTCCATATGAACCCTAAATGATAATGGAACCCTAGAAGGATGCCTATCATAATCATGAAAACATGAAACATGCATCCCTTTTGGTTTTGAATCTAATGATACAAAGATCAAACTATTGAAATTCCAAAATTTGCTAGAAAACCCGTTGAATCCTTCAAAGTCGAGAAGAAAGAGCCAGTACACACATCATCGGCCTTAACTAGTATCGGAATGCTCTTTTCTCCTTGTTGACCTAACCCGACACACATCGTTGGTCTTAACTACTTGAAAACTTTGTCGATGTAATTCAAAGAAGAAACACAAATAGCTAGGTCGGTGATGAAGAAATTAGCATTCCAGTACTAGCTAAGGTTAAAGAGGTGAACTGCTCTTCTCTTCATGACATTGAAAGACTCAGTTGGGCGTCTAGCAAATCTAGAATTTAAAAAGTTTGCATGGTTTGCATTTTCGCGATTTGTGAAAGACATCCTTGTTTCAACTTCATTACATTTTGAGAATTCATATGAAGCTCTAGAGGAAAAAAAAATTGACCAAAACAAAGCTAAGATTCAGTTAGGCCCTAGTTGATAATGCTACGTAGGTGATCTCAAAAGGAAGCTCGCCGAATGACGTGATAGCAATGTCGTAAACAGTGGCCGCGGAAAAAGGCGATGAGGTACTATTTTGCTTAAGCAAACTTATACCAGGGAAAAGTAATAAAATTCCAACCAAAAAGCGGGAAAAGTCAAAAAAAGGACAAATTATAAATAATCCTGCAAAATAGGAATAAATCAGAATATATTAGAGAAAAACCATGAAGACATATATACATGTTATTTATCATTACTAAAAATTTGAGTTTAAAATGCAATATACTTCAATTTTGTCCAAGCTTTCAAATGAACTTAAGGCAAAAGAAGAAAGAGAAGAAAGAGAAATGATTAAGAGAGGAAGAAGAAAAGAAATAAACAGCAACAAGCAGAAGATAGAAATAGATGAAGACGAAGAAGAAAGAAGAGAAAATAACGAAGATTTGAAGAGAAAGAAGATGAAGATTAAAAGATTAAAAGACGAGGAAGAAAGAGAACTGAAGAAGATTAAAAGAGAGTAGGAGCGGTAGCAGAATCAACAAAAGTAGAAGAAGAACAATGAGAATAAATAGAATATTAGAAGAGAAGGAAGAAAGAGCGTCAACAGAAATCGAGGAAGCAACAGAATCAACAGAGCAGCAGAAGCAATTAATTGTAAATAAATTTGTAATTAATTGTTTAATTATATGATCATCTAAAAAAATCTTTCGTTGGATTGCTAGATCACCATCGTCGCCTCGTCGGATCACCATTATTGCCTCGTTAAATCCCCAGATCACCATCGCCAGATTTGAAGATTTGGTGGAGCGACTGCTGAAAGATTTTGGGGAGCAGCGATCAAAGAAAGACATATTTTGGGGATTTTTGGTTTCTTAAATGACTAGACCCTCTCGGGGCTGAAGCGGATTTCGAACCCGCTTCGAACCCGCTTTGGTGCGAGTGCAACGCTTTTGCAAGCCAAAAGCGGCCTGCCCACTTTTTGAATCCGTAGGGCCTGCTGCAAAGCAAACGGCTTGCTACATGCGCAAAAGCGCTACATTTGCGCCACTTATACCCACTTCTTACATCGATGTGATAGCAAATGCCCTAACTACTATGATCTTCACATTCTCAAAAGCAATATGTTCGGAGAAAATCTTCGGGGTCATTAAGAAGAAAGGGCAATACACACATCTTCAGCCTTAAACTAACATTGGAATGCCATTTTGTTCCTTGGGGACCCAGCTTCAAGTTTTTCTCCTTCAAATTACATCTATGCTTCTTTAGTGCTTAGAATTATTTCCATTACATAGAAATCAATGTTCCAATCATAAAAATAATATCCAGACATAGCTTTGTCTTTAAGTCTGCTTGTTTCACCCTTCTTTGCATATAAGAAGCTTTCTTTGGATCCATTAAATGAGGAAGGCAAACAATTAGAAACAAAAATATGCAACGTAACGTTACATGCGTATACTTTTCAGACATACTTGGTTTCATTTTTGCATATATGAAGTGATGTGGCATGCATATACTTCTCTCACCGAAGTCTAGCAAATATGCTTGAACCTTACCCGCAGAACCTATGTACCTTTCACAACTACTCCCAGTTATGTAATGTGTGTCTTGATTGTCGTTAGCACCCACTAAGACAAAGTAACCATCCACTAGTGCTATATTACGGATCTTTATATTATCGTAATGATTTATGATTTATAACGTGAGCTACATCCTTGCTTGCACTATAATGACTACTCTATGCTTAATCTTTTAATCAGAAGTATTGAACATGGGCTATGACACTACTTGTTGTAACAAATGCATGTTAACATTGTGAATATACTAGCCATAACTCATGACCGTAGATCACGAAGCATTCAAAATATTTCCCAAAAAAATTTCAACCCATTGAAAATCCCCGCAAAAATTTGCAGCCCCTTCAAAAATCCCCCAAAGAAAATTTGCAGCCACCTTCAAAATATTTCCCCACAAAATTTTAACCACATCCAAACTAAAATTTAGTTTCCCTAAAGAATTTAGTTTCCCCAAAAAGTTTAGTTCCACGTCCAAAATTTAGGTCCCTCCAAATTTAGTTCCATCCAAAATTTAAAATTTTAGTTTCCTTCATATTTAATTCCCATCAAAATTTTAAATTAAAATATAGTCCCCCCGGAGAATTTAGTTCCTCCAAAAAATATAATTACACCTAAAATTTAGTTCCTTTCAGATTTAGTTTCTCCTAAAAATTTTGGATTTTCCCCTCCAAAATTTTCTTAAACTCTCATCGTATATATTGATTCCTCAATATTCTATATCAACTGTCCTTTCACCCACCCTTTTGTCCTAGTCAACAACTCGGTTCTCAAACATCCCTCAATTGTATAATAGATGGCTAGATAATCATAAATTCCAATTTAAACCAAAAGGGAAAACCCATTCTAGAGTTTTGGATACAATCATATTTAAACATATATTCATCTCATTTCCTTTTTGATGTTGGAATAAACTCCCACCATTCTACTTGTTGTCTCTTTATCCATATTGATACGATCCGGTAGATCGATCAATTAATTTCAGATTTAAAAGAGGAAAAAATATAAAAAGAGGAATTTTTATAGAAATTTCAGCGAAGAACAATAGATAAATTGGGCCTCATTCGAGACGAAGCCCTATCTCCTAGCTTTGGATGAACGGATCAAAGCCTAAGAACCTTCACAATTGATACCTAGTTGTTCTTCACAAATAAGCATGAGGAAATAAAACGACGGCTAGCCCTAATAAATAGAAAAGGAGGGGATTTACTAATCTAGTCTGAAAAGACTAGAATACCCCTAGATAACTAAATCACCAAAGCCTAAGCATCAAGTGGAACCTGGGTGCGGCCTACGGCAAGCGGAGCGGTGGCTAGGGGCGTACCGTGCGACCCCCCTCCTGGAATTCCATCCTAAGCTGCTTCCAATTCATCTTCACATCGCCCAACCCCCTCAGCCACTGCACGCCCAAAATCACATTGATATTGTCCAACTCTAGGGGCAAGAAGTCCTCTAAGATCTGCACCCCTTGTAAGGTCAGACTCAGCCCCTTGCACATCCCACTGCTTTCCTCCCTCCTCCCTGTCCCTGAGAGGACCGTAAACTTCTCCAAGGTGCTCACCTGCAACCTATGACGATCCACCAAATGTCGAGAGATAAAATTGTGGGTAGCCCCACTGTCTATGAGTACCGTCACCAGCGCGTCGTCCAATCGTCCTGACAACTTCATGGTATGGTTCGTGGTTACCCCTACCAAGGAGTTCAGGGACACCTCCGCTACATCCAGATGTGCGTGCTCAACCTTGCTCTCTTTCGTCATCACTGGCTCCCCATCATCTGCATACTCCCCCTTGTCCGGTACTATCACAATCTGCATCAGCCTGCTCGCATATCGATGACTGAGACTGAACTTCTCATCGCATCTGAAACAGAGGCCTGCAGCACGCCTCGCCCTCATATCAGCCTCAGTCATCCGTTTGCCAGGGATCACTGGTCGGGTTTCCTCTCTCTCCATTTCCGTGTCCACTGGTGCTACTGTAACCCCCGGAAGTGGGGCCGGTGCTGTCTGACTACGCTGGCCCTGGGCTCCCCAAGTCCCTCGAATGCGTCTCTCTTCTACATGCTTCTCCTCTGCCTTGTGGGCCAGGCGAAGGACATCCTCCAGTGTCCCCGGACTCTGCATCCTCAGCTCCGCTCGTATAGAGGGTTTCAACCCCCTCATGAAATTCCCAATCATCACCTCGTCGGTCACCCCCTTCACCCTACTATTCAGCATCTCGAACCTCTCCACATAATCTCTCACCGTCCCCTCCTGTCTCAAAGCAGATAACTGCTCATAAAAGTCTCCCCCTGGGGTCTCCTGGAACCGGTCTAGTATCAGTGCGGACAGCTCCTCCCAAGTGCGAAAGTGGGCCCGCGCCACCTTCCATCTGTACCAAGCCAACGCCTTGCCCTCGAAATAGATTCCGATGGCCCTCAGAACCTCCTCCTCCGTCAACCTCATCACCTGGAAGTAACGCTCCGCCCGATAGATCCACCCATCCGGATCCGTGCCGTCAAAAATCGGCATCTTCAGCTTCATAATGAGGCGATCTGCATTGATGTCCCCCTGTGGTCCCCCATCTCTACCGCGGTCACCCCCACAGCCGAATCCTCCGCCGACTGCATCAACCGGACCTCCCTCGTCAACCCCGTATAACTCCTCCGGTCACGCGGGCCTCTCCCATGCATCGGTCTGATAGTGGTGCCCTGGAAACTCCAGTGGTCGTGCGAAAACTGGGACCCCAATAGCCGCCCCCGAAGCCCATCCGCATCCTACTGCCCCTAAGGTTCCCCCATGATGGGGTACGAACCCAGCCACACCCCCAAAAGGTCGAAACGAAGTCGCCGGGCCCCCAGGAGGGGCGACCCAGCCCGTCGGGCCCTCGGAAGGCCCGGCCCAACTTGTCGGGCCCCCAAATGGGCCCATCGGTCCTCCCGCACCCCCGGATGGGGGTGCCGCACCTCCCGCGGCCCTGGCGGGGGGGTGCCGCCTGCACCCAGAGCCCGCCGGGGTCGGCCGAAGGCTCTGGTGGCCCCGGCGGGCTCGCCCAGGCCTGGGAGGGCCTGGGAGAGCTCACCGGGGGCGCTGAGACCCCCGGTTGGCCGGGCGGCCTCGCCCAGGCCTGGGAAGGCCTGGGTTACGCCGCCGGCCATTGGGTAGGCCCGATAGGGCCTGCCGTGGCCTGAACAGACCCGCGAGGGTCTGTTTTTTGTGAAACAGGCCCGCGCGGGTCTAGGGTTAGCCGCGCCGTCCTCCTCGCCTCTTCCACGTCGTCGCCTTGATGTGGAAATTCCGACGTCGTCTGTGTTTGCCCTAGGGAGGCCGATTCTAGGGTAGAATCTCCCCCCTCTTGGATCCCCTTGCCTCGATCTCCTCCTTTCGCCACCGCGAGGGCTTGTATCATCTCTTTCAATTCTCGGAGATCTCGTCCTTGTTGCGCGGCGTCCGTCCTCATCCCCCGAAGTTCGATCTGGATGTCTTCTTGCGAATGGGCGTGATCCTTAAGTGAATCCCCCACCGTTTTCTTCA
This sequence comes from Scilla litardierei, assembly GCA_030789695.1. NCBI lineage: Eukaryota > Viridiplantae > Streptophyta > Magnoliopsida > Asparagales > Asparagaceae > Scilla > Scilla litardierei. The sequence continues at coordinate 267,949,011 of CM061133.1, read as the reverse complement.
ATCCTTCGAACCGTTCTTCGATCTCCCGATTGAGATCCTCACGTAGCCTTTGAATCTTCTCATCGATCAAATCCGCCTTCGATCGAGTGCTTGTCGCCATTGGGATCTATGGCTTTGATACCAATTTGATACGATCCGGTGGATCGAATCAATAGAAATCAGATTTTAAAAGAGGAAAAATTAAAAAGAGGAATTTTTATTTGAGAATTTGAAGAAGAACAAAGATAATTGAGTTCCTTCGAAACGAACTCGATCTCCTAGCTTTTACTTGAACGGATAAAAAGCCTAAAGATCCTTCGCAAGATGCCTAAGGATGTTCTTCAACAAAATAAGCATACCCTAACCCTAGCCCACGCCCTCACTTATATAATGTTTAGGCGTGGTGCGTACAGCAAAACTAGCAAAACTTATTGTGCATAAATAAACTTCGCCCAAACAGTCGGTGTGCATAGCAATTACTCTTTCGGCCTCCTCTCGTACGTAATGATCGCATCACATATTCACATGGATTGTTTGTAAACCGGATTTGAGCCAAAACTTCAACAAATCAATCCTCAAACCGATGAACTTTAGGTTAGTCCATTCTACTTGCCACTTGAACTAATCATTATCGTTTGCTCATATTTATTGATAGATTTTAAATACAGTTACTAGAAGCATGTAGCTTCAGACGCCTCTATTGGAAACATGGTCTAGTTTGGAAAAACTGAGGTTTGGTGGAGTTTTTTTTAACCGTAATGATGATGACAGCATTAAAATCACAACAAATTCACACCCTAACTGACAGCCAATGTATTGCAATAATCATATAATCAGATGGATAGCATGGCATTATGATGACAACAATAAAATTATTAAAGCTGCGGCTCAGTATCAAAATTCAGTTGCATTCAACTAGAGCAAATTCTGGGGCAAAAAGACTCAGGAACATAATGACGAAAATGTTTCTAGTTTCAACAACTAGGATTTAGCTCTGAATGTAGAGGCACCTGAATATTTTCACCACGTGGATGCTTACGGGCTCCTTTCTCTGGCACATTGACAACCTGGAGAAACAGCACAGAGTAGAATTACAGTCAGTAAAATATTAGCTTATTTAAACATTTCAAATGAAAAAATACCTGTAAAGATACAACAATATTAAATTCATAGAGAAAACATACTTTGAAATGAAAAGTAACATTACAAACATGACATATACTAGGAATGGGCATGTATCAGATGAACAGTCAACTTGTCGCCTGTAACTATGGTATGCATGGCATGTCTTTACACTGATCTCAATCTTAGAAACTTCCATCCTGTGTGAATCTAATTCCCTAGCTTCTTTAGATTGGTTAATCATTTGGTGCATCTGTGCACAAATCTCTGTAACATTTTCCTAGATAAAGAAACTTAACATGATTATAAAGAATTTAGAATATTATGGAACTCCCATATAATCCGAGAATTGAGAACATTAAGTCACAGACGTGACAAACTAATACATTTTAAAGTCATACCCAACTTTTAAGATATACTTATCATATTTAAGCAGCAGTAGACTAGACTCGAGGACCACTGGGCCTTCACTTTATGAACAACATCTATACTTTAAAGGCAATTACATACTCACTCGTTGAAACAAAACTGCATAACAAAAGCAAAATAAATTCCTATCCAAGAAAGAAGTAATACCTTCCCCTTCCCACAATAAAAATATAAGTAAATAAATAGATTAATAATTAATTAATTAATTAATTATAAAAGGAAGCTAATTCATTTTAGGGTCTGCCCCCATTGTCTGTCCACTTTGATAAGACAACACTTGAATCACAATAATAATGGAATAATTTTCTCCGTTTTTCTTTGAGTTGACAAGCCTGTTCTGGCCTAATTTATGATTTCACAAAACATATTTAATAGTTTTCATGGTCCCCGTAATCTTACTTGTTGGGGCAGACATCAGCATAAGTCTCATTTTTCTAGAAGCGGGCAGCTCATTTTACTATATAATTGATGAGCTCATCGCCGTGACATAGCAAACGCCGCTGCCGCCGGAACATGTAACACATGCCAAGCTGCTTGTGCAAATGTGTACTTTTGTATTTCCATGTTATAAGATTTTAAAAACAGTAATTCTCAAATATCAACACAGCCTTAAGGCTGCCCCAGCAACATGGTACTTGATTACTGAACAGAATTCTCATCAGCAAGTAAAATTTAAGTTATTGCATTGCATAAATAGTTTGTTAGCAAGGACAAAAAAGAAAGACAGATGGACAGCAATAGAAGATGTAATTATTTGCATAGCAGAAGATCTTAATACAACACCATGCTTTCAAGCACTTAAATGTCGTTTCATGTAGGCACTAAGTAAACGAAGGGTATAATAGTTGATGACAATAAGTGAATGAATAATATTTAAAATGCATGTCAAGTGCTTGCAAATAGTGTAAATTTCTGTCGGGTTTGTAAAGGCTCACAGTTCCTTCCAGCATTTTCAGTAACGCTTGCTGAACACCTTCCCCAGACACATCCCTACTGATATTGAGGCTCTCCGCCTGCCCATAAAATGACAAGGATTTTAGTTAAAAAAACACATGCAGATTTAAGTTTCATCCGAATGTGGATGCAAAGGACCTTTTTGGTAATTTTATCAATTTCATCGATATAGACAATGCCCTGCTCAGCAGCTGCCACATTAAAGTCAGCAGCCTGCAAAGGAACAAAAGAAAAAAATAATTAATAAAAGATATATATGAAAGCAAAGAGTTATACATGCGGCCTAAGAATAACCAATAATGATCATTTAACTAATCAAAATTCACCATCATAAATCCTTTCTCACGATCTATTCCTGATGAAGGCTACCTTTAACACTGCCAGCTTTTAACTCAGTACCGAACCATGATATCATGGCCGCCTCATAATGTTTAGAGCAAGTGCTATGTATAGCCTCATTCGGAAACGCCACATCATCCTTATCCTTGGACCAGTGATAGAGGGCTTAGATAGGAAATAAGTATGTCAAAGAGCTTTGAGTATCTAAATGTCAAAGCATATATCAGCTGCCTTAACAAAGACAATGGATATCGATTCCTAATCAACTATCCAAGTTCTGCTAAAATAATCGAATATGAGAAAGGAACAAAGCAATGTATACTCTACTGCAAAGTTTTGATCAGAAAACATACAAAGAGGGAGGAAATGAATTAAATCAACACAAAGAAGATCATGCTTTCATAGGATAGGCTTAGCAAGTACCATTAATAGTTTGTATAATATAGACTCCACATCTTCACCAACATATCCAGCCTGCACACAACAGCAAGCGAATTACAAGTCAGCGAAACATCCCAAAGGGAGCTTGATCATGACCAGAAACACCAATCATTTTGAGTTTGGAAACAGTGAAACCTACCAAAAAATGAAAGAATCACATGATAAAATTTCAATTATAACAAGACTATGAATAAAAAAGCATATCATTACCGTTGGTGGAAGTTGATTGGTTTTTCTTGTCGTTTGCATAATTAACAGCATTGCATTTTCATATATGTCAGTCTTTGTGTGTGTGTGTTGTTTTTTTTGGCTGGGCATTGCCTCAGTTCACATGATAACACCATAAAATAAGTAATTTTTTCATGCAAAACATAATTATCAGTGTAGATCTATGTATTGTTATAGGGGACTTTACTACTAAAATGCACTGTATTCCATAACGAGTGTGCAAATCGCCAGATAGCATAGATGTATAAGTAATCCTTCCTAACTTTTAAAGTGCTGTTTTAAAGGTACAATTGCTCCTTATTCATGTCAAATGTGTCAAAATGTATGTGTTTGTAGTTCTCATTTTATAATCCAATATAATGCTAAATCATGATGTTATATGTCTGAAATATTTAGGGGCAAATTTAAAATTCAGTGTAACATCGTCCAATCAAGGTTAAGCATAATGCAGATCATTTGACTGTGTGAAACGAGAGATCAAGTACATAGAATGCTATAACTCTCAAAATATGGGACTTCATGGATAAGCTTCTTCAGACGTGTAATTGGGAAATACATTTATCTGGAACTTGCAATTAGCTTTTCCTTAAGATACATGCGTGTTTGATATGTATCTGATAATGTATTGGTACATCAATATGATTGTATGCGATTTAACGAGGGTACATGACACAGAACAGAGGCAAGAAGGAAGGTGGTGGGGATTTGGAAAAGTGTACTAGGGATTTGATAACTTTTCGGATCTCGTCCCGGAAATCTTACGATCACCGACTCGCACGCCTCGTATAGCCTCGTACATGAACGTCTCGCCCAGGCAATGAAGTCTACTCTCGCACGTCAATACAAAAGATTTAATTTTGTGAAGAAACAAAAAATTTGAAAAAAAAACATTCTTCATTAATCTCTACCAAAGCAAATAAGTTTGTGGCATTTAAATAGGCTTTCAACTTGACTCTCAAAGCCCAATAGGACTGGGACTGGGACTTCTAAAATAACTAAAACACTCAAAATAAATAAAAGACTCAAAAAAACTAAAACTCTCAAATTAACAAAAAGACTTAAACTAATTAGAAGTTTTTAAGAACTCAAATTCTACTTCCATCACAAATAAAACAAATCATCTCAAATTCGATCTCTATCATTCTCCCGGCTTAAGAACTTCGCCACCCTGTGAATGGTGATATGAATAGCATAACTGAGCAGAAATCAGTAGCCCTTTGTAGCTGTAGAAGACACGTCCATGCACTTTGAAGTATAATATGATGTAGATCGATAGACGGATATGTTTTGAAAAAAATTTCCAAATAGCAAAAGAAGTGAAAACAAATAGAACCTTCTTGCTAGGAGGATGGAAATCTGGGATGACAAATTCAATGTGATCAATCTTCTCAAGCTTCTGTGCAATACTCGACTCAGTCGCATAAGGATTATCACTCAATAAAACTCGTCGAGAATCTATATGATGCATGCAAAGCCTCCTCATTGATTCTAGTACGAACATCTCTAGGCAAGCTCGAATCGTCTCGTTATCCACAACTGCAAATTCCTGAAAATTTCTCTTTGATTTTCAGTAGACTTGTGAGTATCATTATTTATTGCAAGAATTTCATAAGTCTCGATATGCAAGGCACTCGAATCATATGCAAGATACTCATAGAATGCATTAGGAACAAGGTCAAAGCTAGACTCCAAGGAACTGAGACTCACATTATGAGATATTTGAGTTAGTGGCATTTAAGGATTAACACATTCTTTTGATTTTCAATTATGTTATTGGGTCTACGTGGAGTCAACATAATTTTTTTCCTCCAAATATAAATGTGTATGTATAGGTTGGATCTCTCGGAATGTGCAACATCTAAGTCATACAGACAAGGCCTATCTAGAAAAATATGCGAAACATCCAAATGTATAACATCGCGTCAAATGTCATCATAGTAGCTCGAAAACTAACGTTGGATAAAAGAATGTGATTTATCATCAACCTATGTAACTTTATAAGGGTGTGGATGAGGCTCAAACTGTGTTCGTTCATTTATGTTTATGAACAAGCTCGTTAAGTGTTCGTGAACAAGCTCGTTACGTGATGTTCATGAACAAGCTCATTAAGTGTTCATGAACAAGCTCGTTAAGTATTCATAGTATTCATATGCAAAGACAAACGTTTGTTCTCATCTTAAGGCGAACATAGTATTCATATGGTAAAAATCCACCGGTCTTTTGTTATGGTCATTATAATACATTCATGGTGGAATTGTTGGAATTTTGGGTTCTTACATTGTATTACATTTAGACAAATACTATATTTTTACTACGCTTGGAATGAACGCTTGGAATGAGATTTCTGGATCTATTATGCTGGATTTTTTTTGTTTTTGTCCTGTAAATATTTAATCCTTTTATTTAATTGATTTAGTCATTGAAAATTATGGTTAAATATTATTATTCCTGATTAAAAAATTGACGTTCGTTTGTTTGTTTGAAAATTTGTTCATGAACAAGATTGATTGTGTGTTCACGAACATGTTCCTGAACATGTTCACGAACAAGCTCGATAAGTATTGTTAACGAACAGAACGTTCAATGAACTGCTCGTGAACAAGCTCAGTAAATGTTCGTTTACGTTCGTTCGGTAAGCTTAACGAACAAGCTTGAACATGTTTTTAGGGCTCGGTTAGTAAACGAACAGAGCTTGAACATGGATTTTGTTCATGAACAAAACTAAGCTCCTTGTTCAAGCTCGTTCGTCAACAGCCCTATTTATCATCAACCTATGTAACTTTATAAGGCTGTGGATGAGGCTCAACTTTTAGTCCAATCTTGTTAATAGCGGAGTTAACAACTAAATTAGTTCGAAACCTCCGTCAATCTTCACTTTAATCCCTAATTTTGCCCTAATTTTGACGTAAATAAAGAACATTAGTCCTTTGACAATCAACCTCACTCATAGGTGTAATAACTAGACACCAAAGTCTACCTAGCAAAATATGTGAAGCATCCATATGTATAACATCACACCAAATGTCAGCATGGTAGCTCAAAAACTGGATAGGATCTAAACAACATTAGGTAACAGAATGTAATTTATCATCAACACATGTAATCTTATAACGTTTAGCTTTTAGTGACATTTTGTCAAATATCTGAGTTGGCAACTAAATTAGTACAACTACCTCTGTTACTCGTCAGTTTAAAAAATCTATCCCTAATTTTGACGTAGGTAAAGAAAAAATTGGTCCTTCACCGATCAACCTCACTCCTAGGTGTAATAACTAGACCCATATTGACTTGTAATCGTGCACTAAAATCATCTTCATCATTATCTTTAATATTAGTAACCTCAGGAGTAGATCCTTCTTCAATTAATTCATCATCATTATTCATCTATCCTACAAGTAGATTTTTATTAGGACACTGACTAGGAAAATGACCAAAGCAATAACATGTGAAACACTACATCCCTTTTGATTTTTTTTGTGATTGTTCTCCAAGCTTAGCCATTCCATTTATCTCTTTAGCCGTATTAGTTTATGATTTAATCAGGTTATCACTTTGGCCACTTAAATTGCTCTCTGACTTTAAAAGTATGCTTCTTGTTTATGGGAGCTCTCATGGATTCCAAATTTAAGTCTAATTAAATACTTGTTGCATATTGTCTACATTGTGGGGAAGCATGTCATGCCTAATATCTACTTTCAATCCAGAATGAAACCTAGCAAGGGTATAACATGAATCTTCTTGTAGCTCACTCCTAACAAATATGTCATTGAACGTAGTCATGTATTCCTCAACAATCATGCTCCTTTGACGTAGGTCGTTCAATTTTTCTAATAAGCGATCAATATAGGTGGGAGGCAAATATATTTCTTTGAGCTTGATCTTCATCTCATTCCAATTTTGTGTAGGCCTCAGATGCTCTCTCGTTGTCTCCCTGCAGATCTCCAAAAATTTTAGCAAACCCTATCAGTTTTATCTTAGCAAATTGGACCTTTGCTCATTCGATAACTGGTACCACGCAAGCAAATGTTCCATCTCCGCTAGCCAATCTAAGAATGTCTGAGTATCATAACCAGTGTTCTAAATATCAGTCCGATATCCGATATATCGGCCGCAATATCAGTTTTATCACTAGGCCGATACGATATGTGCTTATATATTGCAGTTTCCGATATTTGGGGAAATATCTCCGCAATATCGGGCTGCGACCGATATTGCGGCCGATATATCCCTTTGAAATATCGGCCGCAATTCATAGTTTTTTAAAAACAAAGTTAGTGTGTCGGTCCACTTAAAAGTGGATCCGACCGGAGTCACCCAACCCAATCATTTACTTAAAACGACGAGAGGCATCATGATTTTTGAGAGATAATTGTTGCTTTGCCCTAATTCTAATCACACCGATCCGTTCCTCTCGATGCCCCGCTCCTTACAGTGCTTCGCTCAGCTCCGTCCGGTGAAAATTTCCGACGACAATCGATTGAGCTTCGACGTCCGGCATTCAATCTTTGTAAGAAAGTGTTTTTTGATCAAGTTGAGTAGTGAAGCACTTTTTTCAGTTTTTCATTTTTTTGGATTTTAAGTTTTTTCCCTTACAGTATTGAGTTTTTTCGATCGATCGAGCTTTTAACATCCGGCGTTCGATCTTCACAAGGGATTTTTCGATCAAGATTAGTACTTACTATGTAGTATTTTTTTACCCTTTTCATTTTTTTTTTCATTTTTTTCTTTTTCTGAATTTTTTCATTTGGTTTTTTCGTCTAGCGTTTGTTCTTAAGAGGGTTTTTCGATCAAGGTGAGTATTCTTTCCCTTTTTTACATTTATACAATTTATACAATTTTTTGATTTTCATCTTCACACTGTTAATATTGATCCACATGAATCATATAATGTAGGTATTTAACTCGTTTGGTTTGTGACCACTTAAAGAAATATTTCACCAAGTGGATGATCGATATTCACGTTTAATGAGATAAGTATACACAAAACATACTTTTATTTGAGTTTCTATAGTTTATATTTTCTTAGACTCATATGCTTTTATTTGGCATCATTTTTAGCCTCTGATATGACACTCCGATATTAAGTCAATATACCCGATAATCATGTTTAATGAGATAAGTATAACCAAAACATACTTTTATTTGAATTAGTATAGTTTATATCTACTTAGATACATCTATGCTGACATATGTCATAATTTTTAAGTCTCCGATATGACACTCCGATATTTAGTCAATATCCCCGATATATCCCCGATATCCGCAATCTGATATCAAATTTACTAGGCCGATACGCGACCGATATCAGATATTTAGAACACTGATCATAACTTCAATCAAAATTGATAGCATCTACTCTAATCCATCATGCAATATTATCTTGCCCAAGCTATCCTCAAAATTCTCTTCGCGTCTCCTATTATGTCGATTGTTATCATTTCTGCTCATCCTAGGCTCCTCATCAAATGTATTGTGCTTCATCCTTAAAATTTTGTTCTTTAGTCAGCTTATTTTCTATGGCTTCTAAGCGATCTCCAGTGCGATTTATATCAGCTTTTAGTTCTAGATATAATTTTTGGAGTTGATTTTCTAGCATTTGAATTGCATTATCATCCGTGTCTAATCCTATGATTTAGCCACTACGCAATAACATGCAATGCCAACCAATCACACAAATGCAGATGCAAGACCCCTAAACACCAACTAAATGCATCACTATGTAAATAAAATAAAATCCTAATGTCCAAATCTGTATGTCAAAATGCAACCATAAATATGCTAATGCGGTACACGGGTCAAGACTAGAAAAATATACAATACATATGATATCGACTAATCTGAACAAAATAAAATAGAGAATTTTTTGGAATTTAGCCATCCATGATTTGATCAGATTAGAGGTTATCTAAAGTACAAATAAGCTTTCTAGTATCATGCAAGGCCTCTAAAACGTAGTGCTTTAATCCAGATGAATATTGCCAACAATTTCACACAAAAGCTCGAGAAATCACCAAAATATGCTGAAAATACGGCTAAAATGCGTCCGAAACAGAAATTGTTAAACCGCACTGTACAACGGCTCAATCGACGGTCAACCACTCGAGTTGACTCAGGGGGCTCGGGGTCGGCTCCAGCTCAGCTGATCGGTGAGGCTCGGCTCCGTGCGGCTTAGCGGATCGGCTCGACTCGGAGATTGGGGTTAGCTCAATTGAGCCAGTACTGTAGCTCGTCGGTGCAATCAACGTCGATCGAGTTTTCGATGATTTTGACGATATACATCGTTGTAGTTGTTGTAGCTTCGTCAGAAGTGACGCAGCTTTTAGTGAGGTCGATGACTCTGGCCGTCACCAAAGGCGACACTGGCGGGAGTACGAACTCTTGAATGTGGTGGTTCCTAAGGGTTTGGACGCTGGTGACGAAGAAATTTAGTGCATGTAGGGTCGTCGAGAGTCGTGAAGCTTCGTGGAGGCGACCATGTTGATTAACAATGCCGCTGGAAGCGGTGGCAAAGAATTTAGTACAGTTGGTTGCAGAAACGTCCACGATGAGGTCGGTTACGGTGGTGGTGGTAGTGTTGGTTACAGCAGATGATATTGGCGAAAAAGGGTGGCATGTGTTGCCGAAGGAGGTGATGTCGACACAAGCTTTGCAGTAGCGACGCCCAGGTTAGGGTTTTGATAATAAATTTTTCGCTTTTTTGTTCTTCCTCCTTTTCTCCTTTTTTAAAAATCTTCTCTTTTTTTCTCTTTTTTGTGTTTTTCTCTCTCTTCTCTTTGGTTTTTCTCTTTTGATTTGTTTTTTAAACTCCTTTTTTGAATCTAACTAAAAAATATTTTTTAAGAAAAAGAAAAGAAAAGAAGACGACAAGCCAGGTTTTGAGCTCTGATACGAATTTGACGCAGAACAGAGACGGAAAGGGAGATGGTGGGATTTGGGGAAGAAGTATATTAGGGATTTGATAACTTTTCGGATCTCGCATCCTGAAATCTTATATCACCAACTCAGCCTCGCACGTGGAGATTCTTCGGACCTCTCATCCAGGCAATCAAAGCTAGTCTCTCACACCAATGCAAAAGATTTAATTTTATGGAGAAACTAAAAGTTTACACCAAAAACTATTATTCATTGATATCTAACAAAGCAAATAAGTTTGTGGCCGTTAAATAAGCTTACAACTTAACTCTCAAAATCCGATAGAACTAGGTCTTCTAGAATAACTAAAATATTCAAAATAAATAAAAGACTTAAACAACTATAAGGCTCAAATAACTAAAACTCTCAAAATAACAAAAAAACTCAAACTAACTAGAAGTCTCCAATGACTCAAATTCTACGTCCATTACAAATAAAAAAGTCCATCTCAAATTCGATCTCTATCAATACATCTTTCCTGGCACAAACTCTTATGTTTGCCACTTTCCTCTTCCCAACAATCTGCAAATTTGTATTTGAAATACATGTTGCTCATTTATATAAACTAGCTATAAGTTCTGCATCTTTCCTCTTTTCTCTTCCCAAAAACAATGTTGTCCATGTCCCTTCCTTTGCCTCTAACCACTAGCTTTATTAGTCACAAGGAAATTGAAGAGCCAGAATGCATTATTATCCTAAAATAGACGTTGTCCTTGTGGAAGACTTGGAGGGAAAATATGCATTGCAATTGAATAGCTGTTGAAGACCTAAAACATTAATATCTTTGTTCCAAATTTGCTACTATTCCACCATTTGGAATCTATAATCTCGATGGAAAATCAGGGGCGCACACAAATACAACCTTACAAGTCACTTAAAGGCCCATTGTGTTGGTGCAATGGATCCCAGGATTCTCAGAGAACATAGTTTAGGGTATAATTCTTTTACGGATACAATATGAGCCTTAACCAATTTCTTGGTATTCAAACTGATTATTTTGAGTCACTAAGTTATCTTGGCCAAAAAAATTTAGGTTGATTGGTCAGCTTAGTAGGCTATTTACCGTTTGGGTGGGATTTCAAATTCTATCCACATAAGATCAAGATAATATATGGCATTAAATTGGCTCATATCCTCATTTTGCTGTGTGAGAAAAACCAAACAGGGGGCTAAGCCGCTTAACCATTGTTAACAGCATTTTCATTATTATTTATGAAAGACCCTCTCATGAGCTTAGACCATTCAAGAACTTTGTAACTGTTATTGAATGGAGAGAAAATAGGTGAATGGCTTGAATTCAGCAATTTCATAAGTTATTTAAGAGTGGGCTCTTCAGTCTTCTTTTGCTTAGTGGAACCATACTGAGTTTTGTATTAGTGCAATTACATTTTTACAATTACACCAACTGACTAGAAAGCTTGGGTGCCAACAATCCTGCTAAACTTTCTCTCTGTCTTTGACAATTTTTTTGGAGAAGAGATTATGTGACAATTTGATGAGGAAAAAAGGCTGAAAAGCCATTTAGGCTTACTTTCTTACAGGAGAAAGTCTGATGATCGGCCTCTTAAAGCTATGCTTCTGCTTTAGCCAAAGCCAATTATGTCTATGGGAGTTACCAGAGCCCCCATATTCTATCTGACGTTATCAGATTCCAGATCCTACAGTTGAAGAACCATGAAAGGATTCTCACCCGGATGAGACCCTCCAGCGAACTTTACAAACAACAGTTTTGACCCATAGCCATAAAATGAAGCACAAAACTTGCAAGCGTGTCTAACCCAGTGAATGGTGCTGCCATCCATATGAAGACTCCTTGTGTATCCTTTGAATCCTCATGAAACATTTGCCAATTATTGTGGTGTGAGAGGCCTACCAATGGAAGCATTTGGCTGATAAGCTTAAGGATCCAATCACAGTCCATCATTGTATTGAGAAGATCGTGAGCCCTGCCTTGAAGATTTGGCAAGGTGGACTTGAGAACTAGCAAGATGCAACAAAAGTGATCTTAGGTTTACAATTTTGTTAGCCGATTTTGGTTCAGTGACTCAAGAGTCAACATGTTGCAGAGGGATTTAATAAAATTGTTCACGGGTAGGGTCATACAGTCGGTAAACAAATCCAGAAATGTAGGATGAAAAGAAAGTAGGTTTGATCAACTTTACACTCTACAACTGATAAATGTTCAAGCAAATGGACAAATGGAAAACAATCTCTACCAACTGCTGAACGGTTTATAATTTTTGAATTAAAATTTTCTGCCAACATAATATGACGACAACTAGATCCCAATAATGATCTTAAAGAAAATGAACAGTAGATGAACTAAAAATCCAAATAGAAGAAGAAAAATGGATATTAGACAGAATATAGAGACCTACAGAAAACAAATACAGAATCACTCATCCATTTTCAAAGTAGACCCCGCCCAAAACAAAACAAAAAACCCCCCACCACAAAAATAATAATCAATCAATCCTAAATATTAACTGGTAGTAAAACAACAAAACATATAGCCCAGCCTAATTCAATTAATAAAATAGAACGTAATACTTGCCTGAGTGAGGGTGGTTGCATCGGCAATAACAAAGGGAACATTTACGAAACGGGCCAGAGTTTTAGCCAGTAATGTTTTTCCTGTCCTTGAAGAAATGGTGAGAGTGTATCAGTAAACATAAGAACAGATAATTGTCGCATGTATATCAATATATGTTCTGTAATAATTGTATGTGAACTTCACATATAATTATCATGTATTTGTTTCCACATGGATGCGTGTAGATTGTCCATTCACCTTATAGTAAATCCGTAAACCAAACTAAAAGAAATTAGGTATCTGAAACCAGATGATAATTCCAAGTTCGGCAATCAAGCATTTTGCAGTGGACCATAATCTGGTTCATGAACTCACTAGAGATTTCTCCTAAAGCGATGTGATTTCAAATTAAATGAAGAGAGAATAATTCCTTACAATAAGGATACAAAAAGGAAGGTCAGCATGCCCTAAATAGTAACAATTAAGCACATATGCCAACTTAAAGTAAAACTTGTGATGAATTGTAAGTAAAATTTAGCAGCAGAACTGTTGTGAGTTGGGGAAATGGTGATTAGCTTCCAAATGAGCTAACCCCTCATATATATAATATCCCTTGATTTGCTTTACACACACACCCTAATACAATAACACTCAATACTCCCCCTCAAGATGAGCAAAAGATATTTATCATGCCCATCTTGTTACAAGCATCCTCTACTCCTTTAGAGTTTAACCCATTCGTAAGGCAATCTGCTAATTGCTGTCCAGAGGTAATATAGGAGATCTCCAACTGTTTCTTGTCCAGTCTCTCTTTAATGAAGAACCTGTCAATCTCTATGCGCTTCGTTCTATCATGTTGCACTGGGTTGTTGGCAATATTAATTGCTGACTTGTTATCACACAACAACCGCAATGGTCCTTCTCTCAGCAGGTGTAGCTCATGTAGGAGTGATCTCAACCAGATCATCTCACAGGTACTAAGCACCATAGCACGATACTCTGCCTCTGCAGTGGAGCGAGCCACCAAATCCTGCTTCTTGCTGCGCCAAGAGACCAAGTTGCCCCCAACAAACACACAGTAGCCCGAGGTCGATCTCCTATCATCTAGGCAACTGGCCCAATCTGCATCACAGTAGCCTGTCACATTCATGTGACCATGACTACCAAATAATATGCCTTTTCCTGGACTATTCTTCAGATACCTCAGTATCCTGAAAACTGCCTCCATATGTCCAGTCCTAGGATCATGCATGTATCTACTTACCACACTGATAGCATAGGCAATGTCAGGTCTGGTATGGCATAAGTAGATAAGGCGTCCAACAAGTCTCTGGTACCTTTCTTTGTCTACTGGCTCCCCTGATTGTGAATGCAACCTATGATTCTGATCAATAGGAGTGACTGATGGACGACATCCTAACATACCTGTCTCAGCCAGTAAATCCAGGGCATACTTCCTCTGTGAGAGAACTATACCCTTCCTGGACCTGGCAATCTCCAGTCCAAGAAAATACCCCAACTGTCCAAGGTCCTTGACCTCAAACTCTCTCGCCAGCCTCACCTTCAAGTGAGATATTCCCTCCTCATCATCTCCAGTGATAATAATATCATCAACATACACAGCCAAAAGAGTAATCCGATGTCCTGAATGTTTATAGAATACAGTATGATCACCATTACTCTGCTTGTATCCCATAGTGATGACTGCACGCCTGAACCTGTCAAACCATGCCCTTGGAGATTGCTTCAGCCCATACAAGGACTTGTCCAGTCTACACACCTTTCCCACCGTCTGTTGTGTGCCAAAGCCAGGTGGGACCTCCATGTATACCCCCTCCTGTAAGTCTCCATGCAAGAAGGCATTTTTTACATCCAACTGATGCAATTTCCATCCAAAATTCGCTACACAGGATATCAGTACTCTCACAGTACTCATCTTTGCCACTGGGGCAAATGTCTCATCAAAATCAATCCCATAAGTCTGACTGTAGCCCTTGGCAACCAGCATTGCCTTGTACCTGTCCACCTTTCCTTCTGAAGTTTGCTTTATTGTGAATACCCACTTGCAGCCCACAGCTTTCTTCCCTGCTGGAAGTGAGACAAGTCTCCATGTCTTGTTCTTCTCCAGTGCCTCAAGTTCTTCGAGCATTGCTTTCTTCCACTGGGGATGTTGCTTTGCCACTCGCCAATCACTTGGTATAGGGATAGACTGTAAGGATGCAATGATAGCCCTATATGCAGGTGTAAGAGAGGCATAGGAAACATGATTAGCAATATCAGTCTCATATCCATACCGTACAGGAGGCCTGCCGGCATTGATACGAGGCTCCCTACGAGACGCAAGTGGAAGATCTAAATTAGAGGAAGGTAAAGAAAGGTTACCATCCGTGATAGGAGAGGAAAGCAGTAAGGAAGTCGGGACTCGAGCAGGCGTGATAGACTGATCAATCTCGACATGTGGCAGTGGAGCTAGTGGTTCTTCAGTGGGGAAGATGACTTCTTGTTGTTCTCCATCGCCATGACTATCCTTCTGTCTCCTGCTATATTTCCTGCCGTACAACCTGTCTTCCTCCTCCTCCACCAATGTCCTTTCTTCCTCCCTGCTATCAGGACCAGTACCTGTAAGCCTGACAGGACACGGTATAAGTCCAACCACTACCCTCCTGTCATCAGTCTCCCCCTCTCGACCAGCTCCTCCTGTGCTTGGAGAGGCCCCAGTATCAAATATTGATGTAGAATCTGTCAGTCCTCCATAAAAGGGTTCAGCCTCTCTGAACGTCACATCCATGCTCACAAACAGCCTTCTTTCTGAGGGACTCCAACACCTATAGCCTTTCTGATTTGAAGGATACCCAACAAATATGCATTTAATTGCCTGAGCATCCAGCTTCCCCACAGAAGGTCTATGATCCATCACAAAGCATGTGCATCCGAACACTTTTGGTGGAACTACAAAAGTGTTCTTTCCCATAAGAATCTCACATGGAGACTTCATACCAAGGATTCGTGAAGGCATCCTGTTGATAAGATATGTGGCTGTCATCACTGCTTCACTCCACAATATCTTAGGTACATTCATGGTGAGCATGAGTGACCTAGTTACCTCCAACAAGTGCCTATTTTTCCTTTCAGCAACTCCGTTCTGTTGGGGGGTGTTGGGACAAGTGGTTTGATGAGTTATCCCACTCTCAGATAGGTAAGATGCAAACTCCCTGTTTACATACTCTGTCCCATTATCCGTTCTCAAGACACGGATCTTGGCCTCATACACATTTCTGACACTTCTATGGAAGTCCTGAAAACACTTCAACGCTTCACCTTTGTTTTTCATCATATAAAGCCACGTCATCCGAGAATGACAATCTATGAAGGTGATAAACCACCTGAACCCACTTACTGAAGTCACTGGGCAGGGCCCCCAAACATCTGAGTGAAAAAGATGAAATTTCTCTACACTCCTCATCCCTACACTAGGATATGACGTCCTAGTGTGTTTCCCAAATTCACATGCATCACATTTCAAATTCATTTCATTCACTCTATTCAAAACATCGGGATACATTTTACTCAAAACATCAAAAGGCAAGTGTCCCAACTGACAATGTAACAAAAGTACATCCCTTTCCTTCTCTCCACCAACGACAGCCAGTGCAGCATCTCCACTAGCTCTGTCAAGGTACGACAGTCCATCACGCCTGACGCCAGTCCCAAGCCTCCTCCCAGTCTTCCTTTCCTGCAACACACAATGAGTGGAGTCAAAAGTAATGCTACAGTCGAGATCATCAACAATAGAACCAACAGATAAGAGGTTGACTGGAAATGATGGGACGTGAAGGACTGAAGAGAGGCGTATGGAGGGAGTGCACTGAATAGCACCAATCCCTCTAATGGGTTGGGATGTATCATCAGCTGTCTGAACGGTTTCATGAATGGTAT
This sequence comes from Scilla litardierei, assembly GCA_030789695.1. Classification (NCBI taxonomy): domain Eukaryota; kingdom Viridiplantae; phylum Streptophyta; class Magnoliopsida; order Asparagales; family Asparagaceae; genus Scilla; species Scilla litardierei. Next base: position 267,932,138 of record CM061133.1, on the reverse strand, counting down.
GTGGTTTATATGTGGAGAATTGTCTATATGCTCCTGACACATGACTAGATGCACCTGAGTCAATGATCCACTCTATATGATCTCTACATGAAAGGGCCAATCGGTTACCTGAGCCTGTGTGAGCGAAGTGGGCAAAGTTACCGAATGGCGAGGCAATATCCCCAGTCTGGTCTGCATGACTCTCTGAGCTCTCAGTAGTAGACCTGGACTGTCTCCGCTGCTCTAGATCTGACGCCTCAGCTGGCGTGACCTCGATCATCACTGTCTCCTGTCGTCCGTCAGCGGTAGCAAAGTTGGCCCGTGGGCCCCCGCGACCTCGTCCACGACCTCCACGGCCCCAACGACCTCCTCCTCTGCCTCCTGTGCCACGTCCTCGTCCACTGCCCTTCTGTGGACAGTTAAAGCTCAGGTGCCCCTTCACCCCACATGTGTAGCACTCTCGATCCTCGCTCACTGCTGCCACTGCCGGTGCAGCCCGAGTGACCTGAATACCCTCATCCTTCATAACCCTCAGTCTGGTCTCCTCCTGTGCCATTGCAGCTATGGCCTCCTCCAGCGATGGGATGGAGGACAAGTGGCATATACTCGCCCTCCTGGCCTCAAAATCTCCAATCAGGTTCCTCAGAAAATGTGTGACACGCCTACGCTCCACCCACTTCCTGTGTATCGCAGCGCTCCTAGGATCAGGCAGATCAATAGGGTCATAGTGGTCCAACTCTGACCACAGCCTTTTCAACTCCGCAGAGTAGGCTAAAATAGACATCTCCCCCTGCTTCAAGGTGTCGACCTTGCCCTGAACCTCTATCATAAGCATCACATTCCCTGCTCCAGAGTACATTTTCTCCACCATACTCCATATCCCCGCAGCACTCTCTATGGCCTCCACCATCCCAGCAATGGGTGGAACCATCGATGTCATCAACCAAGCAGCCACCAGTGAGTTGGTTGTGCTCCAGACTCTCCAATCATCATCATCCTTATCCACCGGTTCCTTACATGAACCCAGAACGACGCCTTCTAACCCCTTCGACTTCAGGATGAGAAGCACCCTCCTGGACCAACTGAGGTAATTCTTGGTCCCTTCCAATTTCACATCATTGGGCATCAATTCCAGCTTCTGCACGGGCCGTGAAGGCGTCGATCCACTCGAGGATCCCAACTCCTTCGAAGCAAGCAGCTTCGTTATCTCTCCAATGAAGGCCTTCATGTCAGCGGAGGTAAGATTGTCCCCCATCTCTCCTCAGATCCGCGGATCTCTCCTCTCTTCCTCCTTAGATCTGCAGATCTACTTCTCTTCTTCCTCTTCTAGGGCATACCCTAACCGTAAATCTATGGAGCCCCTTTCATGACTCTACTATAGATCTAGGGTTAGGGTTAGGTTTTGTGGGTTTTCTTTGTAGCTAGTTAGGGTTTTTTTAGGGCTAGAAGAGGATTTGAAAGAGAGGGGATCACAAGGCAGCAGGGACGGACAGAGGGCAGCGCGCGCAGGCGGCGGCGGGCTGCAGGCACAGGCACAGGCGCAGGCGCAGCGCAGGCGAGGCGCAGGCGAGGCGCTCGCTCGCGCAGCGCAGGCGAGGCGCTCGCGCAGCGCAGGCGAGGCGCAGGCGAGGCGCTCGCGCAGCGCAGGCGAGCTCGCGGGTTGCTGGTGGAGGCGGGTTGGGTTTCGGGTGGAGGCGGGATGCGTGGGAGGTTGCAGGCGCAGCCGGTGGGGTTTTGGGGGTTTAGGGTTTTGTTGTTTTTTCTTTAGGGCTCTGATACCATGTTGTGAGTTGGGGAAATGGTGATTAGCTTCCAAATGAGCTAACCCCTCATATATATAATATCCCTTGATTTGCTTTACACACACACCCTAATACAATAACACTCAATAAGAACCTTCCATTCATATTACAAAAGCTCATTCAATCTTGGCCCAGCAACCTCCAAGTAATCTTCCAATTGTAATTTGCCCATGCAATCACGTAAGCTCTTTAGACCCTTTCATGGGACTAATACACTCCCCAGCGGAGGAAAACAACCCTACCTAGCTGGAGAAAGGAGCTCCCTGAGGGAGAAAATATGTTCATAAGGAACCTACACATCTCCTTCCACTATGAATTTGAGTCATTGTGTAATATGCTTGTATTGTTCGCTTAGAAATCTCCTTGGTACAGATGATGAAGAGATTCAAACACACGATGTCACACAGGACAAGGTAGTATCATGCAGCTTGGGTTAAGATCTGTGAGCTGCCTGTAAACCCAACCTAAACTGAGATAAACTTGTGGGATTTATTAATTTTTTTTGGCCACAGAAGAAGGTGTGGTGGTGATATACAACCACTGGGTTCAGGTTCAGTTTGGACCTATATCGACCACCTTGACTTGGTAGTCTTCAATGTTATGGTAATCTGGCATTTGTAACAGCCATTGGGTACTCGTGCCTTTGTATGTGAAATGTATGTGAAATGTATTTGAAATTGTTCAAATACATCATATTTACTTCATATAGAACATGGAATCGGATTTTTTTGTTCCATGCAACCTGACACAAATTGGGACAAAATACAGGAATAGAAAGGCATATAACCAAATGGGACTAATATATTAATCTCTATGAGATTCTCCATAGATTGGTATCTTTAATTCTAGATGCACAAACTTGAGCATTCTTGATCAAAATAATTGTCATCAACCAAATGAAAATGGGATAGAAACTAAAATGTTGTTGAACTGTATATTTAGAATTCTTCAATAGATTTCCTAGCTTTCTTTGTGTAAATGTATGCATGCCCTCGTAACCAGTAACCATATAGAAGAAACATGCAACCCAGCAGTCCATCCCCAGGTAAAAATGTAATAAGCATTTGTAAATACCTGAGCCTGTTGGACCCATTAATAGGACATTGCTTTTCTCAAGCTCCACTGCATCAGTATCATGTACATTAGCTTCACCATTATGTGATTCTCCCGCAGACCTAAGTTTCAGCACGAAATTAATGTTACTACAATGACATTTTCCCAGCAATACCGAGTTGACATGTCCCCAGAATAAGAACACCTGAGACCGGAAGTATGTAATATAACTTGCAAAAAAGAAAGAGATAACTAACATCACTCAATGTGAGAGGAAATTCAAACCACCTTGTCAATGAATCATAATAGATCCTTTTGTAGTGATTGTACACTGCCACCGAGAGTACCTACAGGCGGCCAACCAGTAAGAAATTTTTTAATGAATAATTAACAAATATACGAACAAATTAATGAATAATAAAATCAATTTGTGTCAATTATGCTTAAAAATATAACCAAGGGTGGCCACGTCAATCCATGCCCTAAAGAACGGTATCATATCATATCGATGTTCAAAAGAGCACCAACACACAATAAAGTAAATTTCGCTAACATCCCTTGTACTAATCAGGGTGTCACTAAACACCCCTTAACTATGAAACTAACAGAAAACTCTCTGTGTTCGCGGGAATTGTTAAATTTTAAAAAATTCCTATTGTCCATCCATGCTTATTCTTTCCCATTTTGCTGATGTTACCCTCTCTCCTCACACTCTCTCCCCGCTCTGCCTCCTTCCACCCTTTTTGAAAGAAGCGGCAAGTTTGAGAGTATGGAGGTGAAGAAGTGCAGGAGAAAGAGAGATAAAGGGGGGTAGAGTATGATGACAGAGTAGCAACAGCAAAAGGGAAAAGAAGCAGGGAGGGTAAAATAGGAAAAACAATTGGAATATAACATTTCACGCTAACAAAGAATATTTCTGCTAGTTTCATAGTTAAATGGTGTTTAGTGACACACACATTCCATAGTTCAGGTGATGTTAGCAGCAGGATTTATCCATATATAATATTATTAGAAATTTAGAATAATACTAAAATTGATGGTTGGAGTCTTTTGAGTCTTGAACGTGCTGCATTAGAACACCACCTAAGTATCACAATATAGTTGAAATATATAAGAACCATGTCAATTCAAATTTTGTGACATTTTTTTCCGAAAATACACAATCAGACTCTATAGATGTACACCCTTCCTTCTCGTAGCTAATCACAAACTTTCAAACCTCTACCAGCCATTTATAGAGCATTTCATACCATCCTGCACAGACACAAACACACTAACACAGATGAAAAATGAAGCACTAAGACGTGACATGTTGCAAAAAGTGCACACATATATAAGTACTAGTCATAACACGTGACCATAGGTCACGAGACATTCAAAATATTCTCTCGAAAAATTTCAACTCATTCAAAATCTATCCCCAAAAAAATTGCAGCCCCATTTAAGATTTTTCTTCCAACTTAAGATTTTTCTTCCAAAGAAAAAATTTTAACCACATGTCAAATCAAAATATAGTTCATCCGAGAAAATTTAGTTCTCAAAAATTTTACTTCCCCTCAAAATTTAGTTCACTTCAGATTTATTTCCCATCAAAATTTAAAATTTTAGTACCTCCAACATTTATTTCCTCCAAAAATTTTAAATTAAAATTTAGTTTATCCAGAGGATTTAGTTCTCCAAAAAATTTTGTTCCTCCTAAAATTTAATTCACTCTAGCTTTAGTTTTCCCTAAAATTAAAAATTTTAGTTCCCCTCAAAATTTAATTCCCTCAAAATTTAGTTTCCTCCAAAAAATTTGTGTTTTCTCCTGAAAATTTTCATAAACTCGCATCTCTCATCTTAACCATTGATTCCTCAAAATTCAACCCCAAATGTCTTTCTACCCATCTATTTGTCATAGTCAACAACCACATTCAAAAACATACCTCAATTGTATAATAGTCAATAACCCAATTCAAAAACATCCCTCAATTGTCCTAGTCCTTCTACCCACCGCTTTTATAATACCATCCTCCAACCGTTCTTCTATCCATCATTTTGTCCTCTAGTCAACAACCACATTTAAAAACATCCCTAAAATGTACGATAATTGATTACTTAAAATTCAATCTCAACCGTCCTCCTACTCACCCTTTTATCATATTCAACAAACTCATTCAAAAACATCCATCAATTGTATAATAGACTAGTCATAAATCGTGACTATACGTCATCATTCAAAAATTTCATCAAAAAATTTCAATCCATTCAAAACCCCCCAAAAAAATTTGCAAGCTCTTCAAAATCAACCTAATATAGTTACACACTCCTTCAAAATATTCCTCCAATAAAAAATTTTAACCACATTCAAACTAAAATTTAGTTCCTCTAGAAATTTTATTTTCCCAAAAATTTTAGATCATCCTAAAGTTATGTTCCTTCCAGTTTTAGTCCCCAAAATTTAAATTTTTAAGTCCATTTACATTTAGTTCCCCTCGAAATTTTAAATTAAAATTTAGTCCCCCCAGAGAATTTAGTTCCTCCAAAAATTTTAGTTACCACTAAAATTTAAAATTTTAATTTCAGCAAAATTTAATTCCATCTGGATTTAGTTTCCCCCAAATTTTTAAGGTTTTCTCCCAAATTTTCACAAACTCTCATCATATACATTGATTCCTCAAGATTCAATTTCAACCGTCCTTCTACCCATCATTTTGTCCTATTCAGCAACCATATTCAAAAACATCTCTCAATTGTATAATAGACACAAACTCTCATCCTATCCATTGATTCCTCAAGATTCAATCTTGACTGTCTTTTTACCCATCTTTTTGTCCTAGTCAGCAACCACAATCAAAAAATATCACTCAATTGTATAATACATTATGTTCTACACATAGAAATAGGAATGACACATGCATCCATCACGTGTCCAGCATGCACTACTTAACATAAAAGTATCTATGCAACCAAGATTTCATCAATTTTCAAACTGCAGATAAGTCAGCTAATGACGATGATGGGATCATCACATACGCTAGGCGGCGCACCAAGGGGAGGACCGGCCCACCTATTTGATTTTAGGGGTGTATTCGCACTTAGCCTTAATTTCTATTATTTTATTCTAATAATGGCAAACTTGTAATTAGTTGAGAGGTTAATTAGTATTTAGGGGGAGATTAGCCGGCCAGCCCTAGCTATGCTAATTTTGATTGTTTTGTGAGAGAAGAGATAGTTCTTCAAGTTCTTCGGGAAGGTACGGACTTCTCTTATCAATCGGCGTCTTGGGAGGGAGGTTGCCTCTAAATTGTAACCATGTTATCTTAATATATTTTAGTTTTTATTCAAAAAACTTTCAAATTTTGTCAAATCCTATCAATTTGGTATAAGAGCACAAAGATCCATAGCGGCGGCGACAAGATCCAAGGATAAGTATGAAGATTTGGAGAAAAAATTTAATGAGGAGATCGTGGGCATTAAGGAAACCCTAGCGGCGCATGATGAACGATTTACGAAGATCGACGAGATGATGAATCAACACAGCGAATCCTTATCAAAAATCATCTTCCAACTTAGGGAGATCGTGTTGAAATTGAGCGGAGGCGACGTGAACCCTAAAACAGCGACAAAGGCGTCGCCTTTGGACAAGGGGAAGCACGTGGCGATGGATTTGGAAGATGGAGGCTCACAGATCTCGACGATAGCGATCCAGACGTGGAGGAGTATCGCAGAGAGGTCGGCGGCCCTAGCCGAGCCTCCCAGTGGTTGCGGCTGAGGCGGGGGGTCGGCGGCAGCCCCTCAGGATTCCGCAGGCCCCCACGGGCCTCAACAGGGCCTGGGGTACCTCCCACATAGCCGCCAGGACCCTGCGAAGTAGCGACAAGGCCGCTGGGGCCCCCGCGGTAGTCGACATGGCCCGGAGGCCCTTTCCCAGGGCCGCCAGGGCCCCGCAGACCCACAGCGACCCCTCCGAAGGGTTTCGGTGGGCAGCGAGGAGGCGGGGAGTCTTACGAAGGATTTCAGCCCTATTCGGACGATCAAGCGTGTAGATGTAATGGTGAATTTGATCCGGGGGATTTTCAGCAGTATGGCGATGATGGGGGAGTGTTTCGGGACCCTCCCGACCCTTGGTATGGTGAGGACAGACAATGACCCCCACCCCGCACCTATGAGGGGCATCCTGGAGATACTGGGGGAGATTACAGATACTTTCAAGAGGAGCATGAGAGCAGGTTTGGAGGCAATAGCTGGGAAGGATATGGAGCCCAAGGAGGATGCCCACGAGGGGGACACTGAATCCATGATGAAGGACCACGGGAGGGCTACGAGCGGCACCAGGAGAGGTGGCAGCACTACCACCAGCCCAGGCACGACATGGGACGAGGAGACTGGGGGACACGCGATGCACAGGCAACGAAAGCTAAAGATGCATGTATTCGAAGGAAAGGATCCGGTGATGTGGATTTACAGGGCTAAGAGATTTTTTAGGATCTCTCGCATGACGGAGGAGCAAAAGTTGGATGCGGCTACTATTTGTTTGGATGAAAAGGCACTCGCTTGGTTCCAGTGGAGAGATGAGAGGCATCCATTTTGCTCGTGGGAAGAGATCAGGGATGGGCTGGTGGACAGATTTCGAGATCCTTATCTGGAAAATTTGAGAGAGCAGCTAGTGACACTCAGGCAGGAGGGCACCGTGAGGGATTACCTAGAGAGGTTTGAGGAACTTTCAGGATGGATGCATGGTGTGTCTGATGAGATGATGGAGAGCACCTTCATGAATGGACTAAAGCCTACTGTACGCGCAGAGGTCCGCATTCAGAAGCATCAGGACTTGATGGCGGCCATGGAGTACACTAAGATGGTGGACGACCGCCAGATGGATGATAGGAGCACGAGAGGTGGTTGGAGTGGACCTGTTTTCCGCAGCTAGACGTCGACATGATGACAGAAGTGGACTACAGGAGCGGATCAGACCACCAATGAGAAGGGTGGAGAGAAGAGTAGTGCACCACAGGCTGGGGGACAGTTTAAGAGGATGACTGACACAGAGATGAGGGAGAAGTGGCAGAAGGGTCTCTATTTCAGATGCGATGAGAGGTTCACACCAGGCCACAGATGAGCGGAGCACAAGCTTCAGGTGTTGTTACTTGAGAACGAGGATGATAAGGCTGGTGTTAAGGATGAGACTACTGAGGAGGAGGGGGATACAGAGCACCCTCAGCTGGACGTGGCGGAGGTTTTCCTTAACTCTGTGGAAGGGTTCACACCGAACCATACCATGAAGTTGAGGGGGGCATGTTGGTGAACAGGAGGTGACGATTCTGATCGACAATGAGGCTATCCACAATTTCATCTCTAGTAGAGTGGTGGCACTGTATGGACTTCAGCTAACAGACTGGCAATTTCAGTGTCATGATAAGGACGTGGAAGAAGGAGAGTAGTCATGGAGTTTGTCGTGGACTTGTGCTGACGTTGCAGGGGTGTAAGTGATAGCGAACTTCCTGCCCCTAGACTTGGGAAGTACAGATGTCATCTTGATATGACATGGCTACAGACGTTGGGGGAGATGACGGTAAACATGAAGCGGCTCAGGATGGAGTTCCAAGAGGACGGGAGAGCAGTGGTCCTACAGTGGGACACAGTCTATGCAGAGCCTTGGTCTCACTGAAGACCATGGTAAGGACCATACAGGCAGAGGGGATGGCTTTCTGGTAGAGCTACATACGTTAGTAGGAGAGGGTGGAGCTGAGGCCAGTGGTGAGCAGCCGATTCCAGGGGAAGTGCAGACGTTGTTGAAGCAGTTTGAGGATGTCTTTCATGAGCCTCGAGGCCTCCACCCCTAGAGACCATGAGCACGCCATAGTTATACGGGAGGGCGTGTCTCCCATCAGCGTGAGGCCCTACCGCTACATACGGGCACAGAAGGACGAGATAGAGAGAATGGTGGTGGAGATTGTGCATGCTGCTGTTATCCAGCCCAGTGTGAGCCCTTTTTCCAGTCATGTGTTGCTGGTGAAGAAGAAGGGAGGGAGCTGGAGCTTCTGTGTGGCCTACAAAGCACTAAATAAGAGACAATGTCTGATAAGTTCCATATACCTGTGATCGACGAGCTCTTGGACGAGTTGCATGGCTCAGCGGTCTTTACGTAGATCGATCTCAAATCAGGGCACAATCAGATCAGGATGTGTGGAGAGGATGTGTCCAAGACTGCTTTCAAGATGCATGAGGGCTACAATGAGTTCTAGTCATGCCATTTGGCTTGACTAATGCACCTGCTACCTTCCAGGCTCTGATGAATAAGGTATTCCGTCTCTACCTTCGACGATTTTTACTGTTGTTTTTCAATAATATCCTTGTGTACAGTCGTTTCCTGAAAGAGCACGTGGACCACCTGCAGGTCGTCTTTCAGAAGTTGCAGTATCACTAGCTGCTTGCAAACAGGAAGAAGTGCTTATTTGGACAGTCATATGTGGAGTACTTTGGACATATGGTGTCCTCAGAGTGCGTAGCAGTAGATAGGGCAAAGATAGTGGCGATGTTGGACTGGTCGTGCCCCACCACTCTCAAGGGGCTGAAGGGATTTCTGGGTCTGACAGACTACTATCGATGGTTCGTGCAAGGTTATGGTACGATCGCTTGGTCACTCATGGAGCTACTAAAGAAGGATCGATTCTTTTGGAGTGATGAGGCAACGCTTGCTTTTGAGGCCTTAAAAGGCCATGACTACCGTACCAGTCCTGGCATTGCCAGACTTTTCCAGGCCGTTCATTATGAAAACGGATGCTTCGGGACATGAACTGGGTGTCGTGTTGATGCAGGATCAGCGGCCTATTGCATACTACAGCCAGGTGCTGACAGCTAGAACCAGATTGTGATCTATCTACGAGAAGGAGCTGATAGCCCTCGTCCTATCCATTCAGAAGTGGAAGCCATATTTGTTGGAGAGAAGTTTTTTGGTTCACACTGACCAGAGGAGTCTCAAATACATGTTGGAGCAACGCATGGTTGCAGAGGAGCATCAGAAGTGGTTGCAGAAGCTTATGGGATACAGGTTTGAGATCAAGTATTGCCTAGAGTTGGAGAACAAGGCGAAAGATGCACTGTCATAGCGGGATGAGGATATACACTTGGCAGCCTTATCGGTTTCGGTGCTACAAGACTGGGAGCCACTGCAGTAGGAGGTTGAGCAGAAACAGGAGTTGGCGGACATATGGGCAGCACCATTGCAGTGGTCTTCAGAGCATCCATGCTATGTTTTACAGGATGGGCGACTATTATATTGGGGACGCCCGGTACTACCGAGGAACTCTACATACATCCCAGTTATACTCCATGAGTTTCACAGCAATGCAGTGGGCGGACATTTTGGGTCCTCAAAACCTATCAGAGACTGGTGAGGAAGGTCTATTAGAAGGGTATGAAGAAGAATGTTTCGAAGATGGTGGCGGAGTGTGACGTGTGCCAGTGTCACAAGTACATGGCGATGGTTCCTGGTGGTTTGCTACAGCCTTTATCCTTGACAGAGCAGGTCTGGGAGGATCTTCCCATGGACTTTAATGACGGGTTACCTGAGTCTGGAGGGTACACCGTCATATTTGTTGTAGTAGACCGTCTCAGCAAATATGCACACTTTATACCACTTAGGCATCCTTACATCGCATTGTCGGTGGCAGAGGTGTTTCTGAGGGAGGTCATTCGCTTGCATATGCCGCCCAAGTCCATTGTCTCGAATAGGGACAATGTATTCTTGAGCAAATTCTGGCAGGAGCTTTTCAGACTGTAGTGCACAGTGTTGAGGTGGATGGTGTACTATCTCTAGACTGACGATCAGACTAAGGTCGTTAACAGGAGTACTGAGACGTATTTGCGGTGCTTCATTTCAGAGAGCCCAAAAGAGTGGTCCAGATGGCTAGCTTGGGCAGAGTATTAGTATGTTACATCCTATCACACAGCAGCTCAGACGACCCCTTTCAGGATTTTATATGGACGCGACCCCCCACATCTATTGCATTATGAGCAGGAGACGACACCAGTCTTGGAGGTGGAGCATTACTTGGCAGAGAGAAATCGAATTTTGAAAGAGCTGAAGCTCCATCTGGCTAGAGCTCAGAAGATCATGACGACAAGGGCTGATTTACATCGCAGAGACGTGCAGTTTGACGTAGGCGACATGGTATACCTAAAGCTGAGACCCTACAGGCAGAAGTCTTTATCCCACATGAGGAATGAGAAGCTAGCTCTTCGATACTTTGGGCCTTATGAGATAGAGGCCAAAGTGGGACCAGTTGCATATAGATTGAAGTTGCTCTCAGGATCTGTCATCCACCATATATTCTATTGTCCCAGCTACGCCAGGTGATTGGCAAACATATACTATCTTCATCACTTCCAGAGACATTGACAGATGATATGGAGGTAATCTTAAAGCCTGAGGAGTTGAAGGGGGTACGCAAAGGGGGCGCTGGGGAGCGGGAGGTGTTGATGCAGTAGAAGTGCTTGCATGAGCATGAAAACACGTGGGAGTTACTGAACGTCATGGCACAGCAGTTTCCTGACTTCCACCTTGAGGGCAAGATGGCTCTTTTGGGGAGGAGTAGTGATGGGGATCATCACGTACGCTAGGCAATGCACCAATGGGAGGACCAGCCCACCTACTTGATTGAATGGGCGTATTCGCAATTCCTTAGCCTTAATTTCTATTATTTTGTTCTAATAATGGCAAACTTGTAATTACTTGAGATGTTGATTAGTATTTAGGGGGAGATTAGCCGGACGGCCCTAGTTATGCTAATTATGATTGTTTTGTGGGAGAATAGAGTTCTTCAAGTTCTTCGGAAAGATGCGGACGTCTCTTATTAATCGACGTCTTGGGAGGGAGGTTGCCTCTAGATTATAACCACGTTACCTTATTATATTTCAGTTTTTATTCAATAAACTTTCAGAATTTGTCAAATCCTATCCGACGACAACATATGCGTCTGCTTTGCATACCAAGTTATAACCAAATATCATCTACATAAGCCTCTTTGTAACCTAGTGAAAAATCCAAAAAAAAATCTTCTCAAACCTGCTCTATTTTAGGCATTTAGCAAATATTCTGACACTGTAACCATAATCCTATGGAAGGCTAAGAAACATGTATCCGTTGAGAGCTACAGATATGAATGTATCCAAAACATTCATAGCTAACAGATTCACGGCAACCTGAGCTAATATATTACTAAATGCACCAGTTAATTCTACAAAAAATGGTAGCACATGTATAAAAACTACAGCTTTTGACATCGCAGTCAAAAAAAAAAAGTTCAGTATTTAATCAGTAACTATCAAATACAACCAAAACGAATACCTGAACAACTAGCACACATGACAATTATTATAGAAAACACCATTTCAACTCTCAGTCTGCCAGTCACAAGAAATCAGTACCCGATCCTTCCTATCTATCAAAGCAACAACAGAAAAGTCAATAAAAGTTACCTTCTTTGCTCGCTCCTGCCCAATCACAAACTTATCCAGCCCCTTAACAATCTCTTTCGGCGTGGGGAACTCGTTGCCCATATTCGATCCACCCCAGCACCCTTCCTTCGATTCAAACCCATCTACTCCCCCTCCTCTCGTTCCTCCTCCTCCTCCTCTGACCCTAATCATATTAATCTTCCCCAAGCTCGCCGACTGAGAGCCAGACCCCGAATTCGTACTCGAGTCCCCAGGTTGCTGCCAGATCTCCGGCGGATCTCCGTTGCAGCGAGCACTGATGATAGAGGACGAACTGAGGGAACCGCGATCGACAAGATCTCCCTGCAGCGAGACGAAGTGGCGGGGTTTGCGGGTACTCGGCTCGTCCCACCGGCGACGGTGGTGGATGTGGCGGAACTTCGTGTGGGCGTCGGAAAAATGGTCCTCGTGCATGCGGTGGGACGAGAGGTAGGTAGTCTCGGCGGTCGCCCTGGCCCACCGGAGGGCTCGCGATCGGACGGCAGCCGACATGATTTAAGTCAGACTGATCTTTTTGGAATTTGGGATTTTTGTTAGAGAGGGGAAGAGATTGGGAGCTGAGAGAGACCCGATCGAGAGAGAGAGAAATATCTGTGGTTTCTTCTTCTTCTTTTTTCGTTTTTTTCTCCTTTTTTGTGTTTTGGGTTTCGTCTCTGTTACGGAGGGGGGTAGGAATGGCAGAGACGAAATGGATAGGGTCGAGCCGAGCGTACTGGCGTCGCGGGGGAGCACGTGGGAACTTGCCGGCGAAATACGTTGCTGGATGTGTTGGCAGTAATGTATTTGGTGTCAGAGTTGATGACTGTTCCTTACACGTGTTATACCCTCGTGACGTGGCACATGGGAGAACATAGTATGTTCAACATGCTACTCAGGGCCCGTTCTTTATCACGAAAGTTGGCTTGGAATCCTATTTTGAGCTCTATTCCGCAACTATTCACGCGGATTCCAGCTGCATCTTCGTTTGGCCTATTCTTTTGCTTCCTTGGGGTTTTGGGATTCCAGGCCAACGTGGCCGGTGTCAGATGGAATCTCTGTGGCGTTTTGTTTCTGCCTGGTTTCGCGGCGATTACACGAGAAAGTGTTCTCGTGTGGGTCCCTCTTGTGTCTGATCACCTCTCGATGCTTGCCCCGAGGCTGCCTTTACTCCTTCTTCCTCCTCGCTGCTGTCGTTGCTTCTGAGTTTGGCTTGTTCAGAATACCCTAAAAAATTTGTGGCAGGCTGCTTCCTCTGCAAGATCTAGTCTTTTTTGGGTTGCCGAATTGATCCAAGTCTGGGGGATCGTTGGGAGGGCCCAAGGCGTCTTGCAATGGTAGATCCGAGCTTGGTTGGGGATTCTGAGCTGGTATTGAGGTAAAGATTGGGATTTTCATTTCATTGTTTAATTTTTTGGCAAATCGTGTGGCCTATTTTGGACTATTGAGGAAAACCCTAACTTTCTTTCTCCTCCATGATGCGTACGGCTGCTGGAGCCGTTGTGGGTTGTCGAATTTGATCCACTTCATCGAGGATCGTCGGGAGTGCCCACAGCAGCTTCATGTCGGAGAGGGGAGTTTCATACTGAAAAATTTGGCTTCTGATCTTTTGGGAGGTATAATTTCTGCAATCACTTACCTATTATGTATGGTTGATGGAGCATAAAACGTCGCATCTCGCTGAAATTGCAATAGTTGGGATGCTGGGTGTTTGTGTTTGGCAAGATTGGGCTGAAAAATGTGGTGTCCATGCTGATATGTTGTCGTAATCATGATGCGAGACCCACTTTATAAACATCCATTCGTGCAAAAGAGCAGGCCCGTAGATGAATGCTGCATATATTTTCACTGCATGATTTAGCACTAAACACCATTTGGAAAATGATAAATCATCTTTTTCTGAGGGCTATATATAAACACCAAAATGCTCTATTTATTTTATGTTGTTCTTACTGCAGCACTTCTTTTGGAAAGTTAATGTTGGTATCAGAACCCTTCAGCAGGAAACAACTAACTTTCTGCTTCTATGTCTGGGCATACTGTTGTTTCTTTTGGCTAGAAACATGCAGAATTTGTGCTATCAGTTCCCTAATGATAAATCTGTACTCTGTGTTTGTATTTTGTCTGTAGCAGTTTTTGATACCAGACACCATATTATTTTGGATTTTGGGTGATTACTCTCATGTGGGATTTTGGATTTTGGATTTTGGATACCAAACATGATGAATTAGGTGCTTACTCTCATGGCAGCAATGCAAATGTGGAAATTGGATTTGGTATTTGTGTTAGTATTTGTGTTGCATTTACAGAATTGGCCTTATTAGTTCCAAGAAATGGCCTTTGTGGTAGTATGGTATTTGTGCTTTCAGTTCCAGAATAATTTGATACCTGACACCATAATTTTTGATACATGCCCCTATAATTTGATACCTGACACCAAACCTAATTTGTTACATGTTTGAATATAGGTTTGATACCTGACACCATAATTTGTTACATGTTGGATTATATTTTTGATACCTGGCACCAAACCTAATTTTTGATACCTGACACCATAATTTTTGATACCCGCCACCATAACTTTTTCTAAACTTTGTTGAAACATGGTTGAAACAATTGGGTTGTGTTGTGCTGGGTTCTAAATTGAAAAATTATGGAAACATTTTATGATACATGTTGGTGCCTTCAGTTGGTTGCAGCTTATTGAAACACCATTTTTTTTTCTGCTAGTGCTTGCAGCTTATCATTAATCTCATTATATTGGTTCATTCAGTTGGCTTAATTGATGAATTTGAGATCACAGACCCATGCATTTACTTTATTTGTTGTGTTGGGGTCTAAATGCAGTCTCCTGGCAGTTTGAGTAATACATGTTGCTCTTTGAGTAATACATGTTCCCAGTATTACATGTTCATAGTCTTAGCATTTCACAGTATTACATGTTGCTCTTGCTCTTTGTTGCTCTTTGAGTAATATCAGTTTCCAGCATTACATGTTGCTCTTGACGTGCATTCTTCTTTTTTTGACTGTAATATTACTGCATTAAATCCTCAATTCCTCAGTATTACTGCAAAAAACAAGGTTTGATTGCCTGGGCATTTATTGGATTTTTACCTTATATGTTTACTGCATATGTCTTGGCATACAGTTGGATTCATTTGGCTAGAAACATGATGAATTTGTGCTATCAGTTCCCTAATGATAAATTTTTCTGGACTTTCTGGACTTTGTTACTTGTTGGATATAGCCCTATGATGAATACATAGGGCCTATGATGAATAAATGTTCCCAGAATTTACCTTTTTGAAAAATCTGATGACCTTTGCAAATTGTTTTTTTCCATGGAATTTTACTGTTTATGGTTATCTTCATATAGCCCAATGATGAACAAAAGTAATAGAGTAAATGGTGACTTTATATTCCCAAGCATGTGGACGGCTTGCTTGAGGGTTCCTATTCCCAAAGTTGCATGATTTCCTAATATAGGATATTCCCACTTTTTACTGCAACTCTTACTTTGAAACCTATTGCATTTGGATTCCATTCCATTCTAGGCCATGTAATTCTGGCATACCTACTGCAGTTGATTCTCTCATTTGTTACTACTTGCATTATGTGATTCATTCTACCTTTATAATACTTGGAATTCTTGCAATCTGCAAACACATTGTGCCTTCTTGCTTTTTTTTCCTATCATTCATTCTTTGCTCTGTCAGTCTTAGCTCTGTAATTCTGGAGTTGCTTAATTTTTATCTGAATTGCATGACTTGTGTTCCTTTGCGACTCTATTTTATATCATATTAACTTGGGTAGGAAATGAGGGAGCAACTGTCAGCAACCACATTTGAAAATGATAAATCATCTTTTTTTGAGGGCTATTTATTGACCAATATGCTGTGTTTATTTTATGTAAGGGTTTTTGCGTTTTCAAAGCTACGGTATTTGCTTTTTTTGTGACTGCCGATTTTTGCTAGCTAATGTCACCATACGAGTTATGCTATCTCTACGTAGGTACGCCTTTAAACCAAGTTTTCTCCATATACATATCTTGTCTTCGAAAATTATTATACGTTAATTGTGTTTATCTGTTTGCTGTCTAGGTACATATGAGTTACGGATCGAGCGGTTCTAGTCGTTCCCGACCACGGGATGCGCCACATGATGAGTTGGATTCAGATGATACTGACTGCAGGCATTGCCACTGTGGTCTGCTTGTGCCCAGGCAGACTTCATGGACAAGGAGCAACCCAGGCAGACGATTCTGGAGTTGTACTTCTTCAGTGAACAGATGCAAGTTCTTCGACTGGAAGGACCCGCCTCACAGTGAGTGGTCCACATATGTTATCCATCATTTAATGGATGCTGCTGAAAGAGGGCCTAGAGCAGAAAGATCTTCGAGATCGCTTTCTGAGAGTAGGTTAGTGGAGATAGTTGGGCGGTTGGAGACCGGGGTAGACCATTTTGAGAGAAACAAGGATAAACTGGATATCATCTTATCCGTTCTCATATCAATTAAGTTTGTTTTGGGGTCTCTTTGTGTGGTACTTGTTATTATGTTACTCATGTTGTACTCCAAGTTCGATTGATGTGGGTTGCGAACTTTTTGTACAATTACTACGGTTTTTTTTGAAGGCGTTGTATTTTGGATATCTACAATGTATTTATTTCAGTTTGTTTACTTTTATCTCTATCTGCTCTATGTTGCATGCATGTATTCCTTTCAATGTCTAAATATCAGTGGCATGCCGGTATATCAGTTTCAATTTTGTTATATAAACTTTCAATTTTTGTATATCATTTGCATTTCTGTCGGGCGGTTGGTGTTTTCAGTTTTTATGATGTAGCTGCAGTGGGGGGTTGGAATTTTGTACACTTGATACTGATTTTGTAGATTTGATTCCTGTCTGTCTTGCCTTTATTGCTTCCCCACTTTGGTTTTTATGATGGAGATGATTGTCGGGGATTTGCGACCATCGCAACTGATTTTGTTTATCAAGTTTTTGCATGTCTTGCCTGCGCTGCTTGTAGTCTATAGTTTTCATGATGGACCTGAATTGGGGGGATTTGGGTCCTTGTGGCTTCGGCATTTGTATATCCGTTTCATGCCGGTATTGCCTCGGAGGATTGCTGTATTGGGTTTTTGCATTGGAACTGCAACTGTCAAAAAATACCCCAAAATGTTCTCATTTTATTTTGGGAGTAACCTTACCTAGGTTCACCACATCCTGCATTCCAACTTTCCAACTCCAACTTTCTTCAACCAAAAGAACACACTACACGGAGTGGGACCCACCTCAACTTTCCAACTCCACAATCCAACCCCACTTACGAATAAAAGAACACACCACACACCAATTTCTCTCTCATCGGATTCCACACTTTTTCAACTTTCCCAATTATACTTTCCTACAAAAGAACAGGCCCTCATCACCCGTGAACAAAGGTCACGCGGAATTAAACTATTACTTCAAAAAATTTAAAAAATTTCACAGCCTCCTTTTTTGATACATCGGAAAGCAGGAAACATGAGTCGTAAAACACAAGTACACCCGCCATGATCACTTAACCCCAAACATGGAGAAGCCATGTATCCATCGGAGCCCTAAAAGCTGGAAAATAAATAAAAAATAAAAGGGGATATGGAATAGTGGAATTTGAACCCGGATCTCCAACGAGACAGCCGAGTGATTCAACCACTAGGATGAGCACCGGAGCTCTCTCTTTTTTTATACATGAAGAATTTGTAGCCTCTTTAGAATGATCCAGAAAGGCACATTCAAAATATCCACTAACCAAAAAAATTAACAATATTCAAACTAAAATTTAGTTTTTTGAAAGAATTTAGTTCCATGTTTGGTTCCATTTAGATTTAGTTTTCTCCAACATTTAAAATTTTAGTGTCCTCTGGATTTTGTAACGACCCGTTTTTAGTGGTCATTACTTATTTGATTTATTTGCAGGTCTGCAGATCACCCGTGAAAACAATATAGCCACGATGCAGAGATGTACAAAAATACTCAAATAATATTCATTTTATTACAATCCATTTATACAATAAGGATATATTAAAGAAAAGAAGTACATATGTGAATATAACTCTAAAACCTGCGATCGGTCGAACTCTGGCTCCTCATACTCAGGAATATTTATAGCAGCATGTGCGTCGTCTGCGGTGCCATGAATATGGAACTGTAGGTAAGTCACAACAATTCAAAAAATAGAAATAAAAGCAGTGCGCAAGTATAAAGCATGATAATTAAGGAAACATGCTAAAGAAGTAACTATAGACAAGTGCGATAAGTAAAGTAAATACAGTCATGCATACAAGAGCGATACGTAAAGTACGGGTGGCTACACAGTGTGGTAAGTAGCATGCATGCAATGCATAAAGTAAAGATGACTGTGCAAGCAGTAACTAAATTAAAACTACGTGACTCAAGTTGGAGAGTATGATATTCAACCATTGAGTTCATCTCTTGCCTGGGTGCGATTTACTCAAACGGGACTGACAAACAGTAGGTTTTGCCGACGCAGGCTGCTTGAAGGTTTTGCCGACACAGGCAGCATGTAGGGGTTTGCCGACTCAGGCATCTATGTTTGTCGACGTAGGTAGCAGGTAGATGAACTCCAGTCACTCCCACGTACTCTCAAACTATGAGTTATCCCAAACACCAGTGACATGTCATGTGGTCTATGCATAGGTTTCTTACGGGATGTTCCACACGATATTCCACAAGATGTTCCACAAGATGTTCCACAAAATGGTCCACACATGATATTCATTAGCATTCACTGAAAATGGCATGCATCAGGTGATTTGACTATTTAAACGTAAGCAATCGTGCAACAAGTGTTTACAAAGTTCATGCAAAGTTTTTTAAGTGAAAAGCATCACAACATGGTGAATATGTGTCACGTCCCGCTTCCCATTATACTAGGGAGCGAGGACGCGAGCTAGTCCGCATGGGCTGAAGCGGTGAAGCTCAAACCCAATAAGAGTCTGTAAATAAAACCATACATAGGATCTTGCATGCATTTCAGAAACAACAGAAATAAATATGAAGTTAAAGCCAACATCCAGACGAGAGTACACAAAGTAATAGGGCCCCAAGCATGGCCAATAACAACAGAGTTTTACAAAGAGGGTACACACCCTACAAAAGTGCAATAAACAAAATTCTAAGCAGCAGCAGAAAGTGTTCAGCAACTAGTTCTCAGTGGGGAGAACTTCTGGGTCAGCGTACTCCTGGTCAAGTGGGTTAGTTCCCACAATCAGCTCGTCCTTAATGTACCATGTCTCGTGTCCTGATATACATTCCAAACAACATAGTCCTGTATGTCAGCAAGGTCCTTGGCAAGAAATAATATGATTAGGACCCTTGGCAAGGTTTTCGAAAGTGGTTTTCATAGCAGTTAAAGAATTATGAATAAACAAACAATTATAATTTCTAAGCAGTATGACCAGAAATTATACTAGCATGTTAGTTCTACGATAAGTGAAAACATGGCAGTTCTATTTAAGTGAAAGCAAAAACAATTCTACATGTCGTACATTTTCGGTATAGCATTTTCAAGATGTTCAAGAGTGTACATTTTCGTTAGGCGGCAAGCAACTGAGTCTACCTTTAAGTGCCCCCGAAGGTGACCCGTTTACTTCCGACTAGTGCCCGCGAACCCAACCCCACCCACGTGTACTTTCTGGACCACGAGCTAGAATCAGTCAAACCGGCCATCAAAGTTGTAATACTGGAACACAAGCCAGACTAGCCAAACCGGCCCACGGGAATAGCCAAATCTTGGCATGCAATATCTATGATTAGCCAAACCGGCTCGCATGTCTATGATTTTCAAGTAGTTCAAGCAATTCATATAGGTCCAGAAATGTTGCAATTCGCAAGGCATATTCAATTAACTTATTAAAGGGTCCACATGCACGCCCGCGGGTTTTTATCTTGCAATACACAACAGGTGACATGTGAAGTTTAGTGTCGCATTAAATGAAACTGTATTTAAAAAAATATGTAGAAAATGCACACTTGCCTGTTTGGTGATTTTGGTGTCGTTGTGCTCGTCTCATCGAACGTGATATTATGGTGTAGTCGGTTTTTCTGTTTTGTTCAACAAGATAAATGGTTAATAAGAAGTTACACAACTACTAACTCATATAACTAATTGATCATTTATATAATTAAGCATAAAACATAAAGTATAACATATACTTAAAAATAGTATTAACATTTTATAACTTTATTAACTTAATAAACCAAAACTTTAATAACTTAATAATTTTAAAACTTATAACTTATAATTCAAAAACTAATAACTTAATAATTCTAAATAATTCAATTTAACTTAAATTAATTACTAACTTAAAAATAATTTTAAACTTAATAATAACTCAATTAACGTAAAGAATAACCCTCCCCCAAATAACTTAAATTAACTCCCCCAAATAACTCAATTAACTTACTAACTTTAATAAACCCAAACCCAATAATTCGATAGCTCAAATAAACCCCAAAACCCAATAAGCTATTACTCATTACCCAATAATACCCCATACCCAATAAGTTAAGGATCCCATACCCAAAAACTTCATTTAAACACATACCCAATAATTCTATTAAACCCAATAGTTATTAACCCAATCAAACTCCCATACGCACTAACTTATTTAAAACCCAATAATTTTCCTTAACTCATACCTGCCTCCTTCCTCTTCTTTCTCTTCTCTTCTTCTTTCTATTCTTTTCTTCCCTTCTTCTTTTTCTTGCAGGGAGAAGAGGGGGACTCGCAGGTGACGCGATAAGGGGGCGGCAGGGGGAAGGCGCGGGCTACAGCTGGCAGCGCGTGCGACAAGGGAAGTGGTAGGTGGCACGCGCATATCTGCAGCGACGCAGCGGGGCGGCTCCGGCGGCTGGGTGGCGCACGTGACTGGGCACAGGCGGCAGCGGCTGGTGGTACGCGTGGCAGTTGGGCGACGGTCGATGGCCAGGGGTGTGGCAGAGTGCGCGCGGGGGCTGCGGGAAGCGGATGGGAGGAGATGAAAAACTGAAGAGAGGTTGAATTTCAGATCTGATTTCAGTTTTGGATCTGAACTCAGATCTGTTTTGATTTGATTTCTTCCCTCTCAATTTCAGATTTGGATGTTGATTTTGGGTTATTTGATTTTTGGTTTGAAGGAATCGATTTGATTGTTGTTTGCTGTTGGAGGAGGAATTTGGGGTTGATTTTGATGTTTGGAGTTTGCTGATTGGGAATGAAAGAGGAAGGGGATGAACACACACACACACACACAAAGAGAGAGAGAGAGAGAGAGAGAGAGAGAGAGAGAGAGAGAGAGAGAGAGAGAGAGAGAGAGAGAGGGAGATGAAGATTCTGATGCTGTTGTTGTTGTTTAAAACAATGGAAATGGGGTTGCATGTTGATGAGGGTGAGTTGGCTGTATGGGAAGAGTAAAGCTTGCATGTTGGATCTCACCGAATTATTTCGGTGGAATTAATGGTATAGTGTTAGGGGTTAAGAGTAATTAGTTAGGGATAAAAGTTAATTAATTATGCTACGGTGAAAATTCTAAAAGCAAAGGCGAACTAGCATCGACGCGTAGAGAAAGAACGTACGGACGAAAAAATAACACTAAGACGATATAATAAAAAATACAGGCACCGAAAAGCAAACACGCCTAAAAATACAGGCCGTTACAATATGAGTTTACATGTGATGAAAAATTGAAGAACTCTTTTGAATGTATTTAAAATCAATGGTTGCAAAACTGATGATAATTGGAATTCTAACATTGATCCATGCATACATGGCCGGTGAGGTTTGGTCAAACAGGTCACTATCCCTACAAACATGGTGATCCAAACTTTAGCACAAACGATCCTAGACATCGGGTGGTACCAATGTTAAGAACGCCAATAATCACATATGTTCCATCGATCATATTAACAACAAGTAGAGTATTCATCTTTATTTAGAGTTCCATATTTGTTTAGATCTCTACCACTATGATAGTTAAACCAGGACCACAGATTGATTTTCTTATTGAAAACTAGAAACTAAAGCAAAGCAGATGCTAAGAAATTTGAAGATATAGACAAGTCCAACAAATATGGAATACAAAAATGGTTAGTTTAAGTGAATAGTCGTTCTGTAGTTGATTATTTCCTCAGTTACTTAGGTCTCCAGTCATTCGTTTGATCGATAGTTGTTCTGAGACTATTTATAAAATCCTAAGTTCACGCTATTACACTTGCGTAACTTCTAAAACTAGAATTAGAGTGACTTACATGTTTAAGGATCGTCGTGATAAGCCAAGGATGAAGCTAAGGCTATCTGGGACGCTCGTACATGGGAAATGGTACCTGCAAACATCATAAATCATTGGTTAACTATATACTATTTTTCTATCCATTTTCTTAACGTGTTGTATTTTTATTATCGCTTAAAATGGGTCAAAATACCTATTGATAATTTTTAGATAAGCTAGATATGAGGAAAATAATTTTAGAAAAGAAGAAAATATTTTTCTGATACCTATATATATTTTAAATAATTTTTGAAAGCTTAGAATCGATTAAAAACTAATTTTCTAAGTAATAAAATACGTATCTTGAAATTTCAATGATTTATTCAAAGTGAATGACACGTCGAAAATCTTCAAATAAGATGTCAAAACGAGCGTCTCGTTTAGTACTGCAATATATAATTTTCTCGGACGTCAGTGTACGTGAAATTCTCGTGATATGAATTTTAAAGTGAAATTTACTTTATTGAGTTTTGACTTTGAAAAATCATTGTGGGAGATGTACTTGCCTTTTGGCGATGAAACCAGTGCCAACGGATCCGTTTCGTCGTTTAGAATTTTTTGGGCCTCAACGCAAATTTTTCTGATCACTATAGAATTTATTATCAATTAAACTAATTGTTCTCTTATAATAATATACTATATACTAGTATAATATACTATACTTATAAGTATAAGTATAAAAATATTATATGTTCACCCTTCCTATCTCTCGGTCCCTCTCTTTTGCATGGAACACAGCCCCAGTGGCTGTGGGTGGCTTTTATCGAGACCGTGGGCGGTTCTGGGGCAGTGGCGGCGTCGTTGGATCTCTGAGGAGAGCGGTGGCGCATCGAAGGGCGGAGCGGCGAGCGGAGAAGCGAGCGGTGGTTGTGGCAGTGTGTGTTAGTCAGAGAAGGGGGGTTCTCTCGACGGCAGGGTAGCGACTTCGGGCGACGGTGGAGGCTGGCAGGAGTTGGAGGCGGGGATCGTCGTCGGACGAAGAGAGAGCTCCGACGGGTGCATCTCCGATGGTGATGGAGGGAGACAGGTCGGAGGGGGCCGCTTTTTTGGGGCAGTCGGAGCACGACGGCGTCGTCGTGGTGAGCGAGGGGGCGGAGGAGCGTCGTTGGGCGGAGACGACGGCAGTCTCCGCCAGAGGGAGGCAACGGAAGACGGTATCGGAGTGGGGGAAGTGGCAGTGTGGACATGTGAAACAGAGGAGGTGGAGGAGTAACGACCTGCTTTCGGGGGGCCATTACTTATTTGATTTTATTTGCAGGTCTGCAGATCACCAGTGAAAACAATATAGCCACGATGCAGAGATGTACAAAAATACTCAAATAGTGCTCATTTATTACAATCCATACTTGTAACAGCCTGTTTTCTTCAACACAACTATTTGCGTGTTTAACATATTTCCAAATTTTTTAATGGTTTGTTAGTAGTTTCACTGGTTTCAAAAAAATTCTTATAAAAATATTTTGATGTACCAGACTAGTTATGGAGTATTTTGGTAAGATCGGATTTCATCAAATACCTCTAAAAGATCTGATAAAAATTCATTTTCAGATATTGCTGTTTTGACTTAATGAATTTATTTTCTATACAAACGTCTTCAAAACATTTTCAAACTTCCGCAGTAGCATCCTGTGATCATTTAGGGATCCCCACATTAATTTCGTAATTTTCTGATATCATTTCAATAGAGAACCTGCAAACCCGCTTTCTAAACGTTTTGGCCAAAAACTAGTATCTCCATAGATCAAACCCTGAAACGGTCTTTGTATTCGCGATCCTCGCGACGATACGATCCCGTGGGTATGTTTTCGTAATTTTTCGGGCATGTTTACTAGTAGGGACAAAATCGTAATTTTCGTTACAAGATTTTGTTGATAACATTCAACAAATTACTTTTGGGGTTTTTCTTATTACTAATGGTTTTGATTAACCAACCCTAATTAATTACCCCACCTAATCTAACCGTAGCTACCCCCCATCTAACTCTCTCTCAGCTAACCAAGAATCCCATCTACCCTATTTTCTTAACCCTATATATTCACTATCTTCTCAACACACACACAGCTAAACCCATCTCTCACGATCCCTCTCTCTCCCCCAGGATCACACACACACAACCGCTCTCGTTCTCTCATCTCTCTCCTGCTCAACTCTCTCTCCCTCCCGCTCTCCCTCTCTCACCCACGCTCTCGCCACCAACGGCGACTCACCGCCGGCGAAGCCCCGCCTCCGTCTTCCGACTGCAACCCCGCCCCCGAGCAACAAACTACCGCTTCCCCAGACCCCTCCGACCTCCGAGAGCGCTGCCATCGTCTTTCGCACTCGCCGCTCCGACAGCAGCCCGAAGCCCCGCCACGGCATCACCCCGACGAGCTCCGACCCCGACCCCGCTCTCGTCGTCCTACGGTGCCCCAATAGCTGCGGAAGACCCCGCAGCTCCGCCCTCCGCTACTGCACCGAGGGAGCAACGACGAACGCCCCCGACACGCCGTTGCTCCGACGTCCGCCACCGTCGCCCACCTTGACTCTCCAACGCTCAACAGCGCCTCCGAGCTTCCTGCCTCCGCACAGCGACCCCGCCTTCGTGGTGTAACCGAAGCCCGCCGCTGCTCATTCTCCACGAAGCCGCAGCTCCGACGTTGCACCGCTGCTCGCCTCCGCCACCGTGGCCTCGCCGCACCGCCGGATACCCGCCGCCGTGAGCCCCTTCGAGCTCCGCCTCCGCCTCCTCCCTGCTCAGTTCCACCCCCCTGCTCCGACGAGCACGAGCACCCCCCCATGCAACGAAGAACGGGGAATTATAGCGATGGCATTTTCGTAATTATGGAAGTAAGTTCGTATTTCGTTTTTATATTAATTATTAAATGGGTTTTATGGTATTAAATCTATAAGTATTATATAAGCTCCAGAAAAATATGTAACTAGCTCCAGAAAATCAGAAATGATATTCTGGACCCAATGGCGCTAGTTTTATCTCAATCAGATGCTTAGTTTTTCCAGAATTAATTTTTAAGTCAAAGACTTAAATACGTTATTTTCATTTAAAAATACATAACTTGTTATTTTCACGTAAACTAATATGTGATAAAAATATATGTTATAGTACTCTTCGAGACGGTCGTTTTGACAGCTCATTTGCAACTTTCCGATGCAGATTGCATCCAGAATAAATGTTTGAATAAATACGTTACTAATTGAAAAATAGTTTTAAAATTGATTTTTGAGCTTCTAAAAATTATAAAATTTAACAGAGTCTTCTGAAAAATATTTCCTCCTACTATAAAATTATTTTTAACTTATCTACTCTATAGAAAAATTTAGAACCTTTTTCAGCACCGTTTCAATCAGTTTTAAAAATCAAAACAATCAGGTTAAATAAGTAGAAAATAGGGTGTGCTTTAACCGATTGTTTCTTTTTTTGCAGGTTCCAATCCTCATGTTCTAGCTTCTCTAGCTCCAACCTCGTCTTGCCACGACGAGCTCGAAATTAGTAAGTTACAGTTAATTCTAACCTTAGAAATTTAGATAGTGCACGTAATGGAAATTAGTGTACTAAATGGAGATACTGCATGCTCGAAGCATGGAATCGGTAACTTAGTTGTTGGACTTCAAATCATTGCTCAAGACTGACATTCTCTCTTGAGGTTGCTACGTTGACTTTTCAATAAGCGAAGATCTTTGGAGTGTTGTTAATGCATGTGAACGGATTTACTTTTGGAACAACACAATTGACATACAGTATTGCAACACAGTGACTGAGTGATATACTGCATTGACATCATACTGCTGGAACAGCTTATTGAAATTGAATACTTAGAGATAGTTCGCACTGCACTGGGTTTTTTGGGTAAACTTATATTAGTGAAAGTGCGGGAGCGACCGCGAGCCATCTACACAGTGCACCGTACCGACCGTCTAAATGAAATGTACCAACTAAGTGAAATGAGATCCGCCTGGGTGAGCACCCCCGTGGCAGGAGATGGGCTCAATGGTTGCACATTGTACCTTCCTATATAAGTCACGTAGCTTTTAGTGTTACTATTGCCTGCTTGTACTTTCAGTGTTACTACATCTGCATGGTTGTCCTACTATCGTCATTACTATTACCTGCTGGTTAAAATATTGCTGCTACCTTATGCCATGCCACAATTGTTGCTCTTGCACGTTACTTTTACACTTGCACCGTCACCTTTACTTTACGCACTACATTCACTTTACTCACTACACCTGTACAGCCACTAGCACTTTACTTATTGCTCTCGCATGCATGTTCGTTTTTTACTTTACTTTTTGCACTTGTTTACTATAGCCTACTCCATTTTTATGCACTCCTTATTTTCTATCGCTAGAATTGTTGTGACTTACCTACGGTTCCATCTCCGTGGCACCGCAGACGACGTACGTATGGAGGCAGATGCTCTTGAGTTAATAGCGCCAGACTTCGACCATGAGACCGCAGCTTCCAGAGCTATTTTCAGTTGTGTACTTTTCTTCTTTCATGTATATCTGTTGGGACATCTTGTATTATAATAAATGGACACTATTTGGGTATTTTTGTACATCTATGCATCGTGGCTATTTTGGTTTCACTGGTTAACTGCAGGACCTGCGCAAATATCAAATAAGTAACTGGCCCCCGAGAGCGGGTCGTTACAATACTGTACAATATGTTCCAACAAAGATACATGAAAGAAAGGAAGTACATATGTGAAAATAACTCTAAAAGCTGCGGTCTCAGGGTCGAATTTTGGCTCTACAAACTCAGGATCATCTGCCTCAACATGTGTATCATCTGCGGTGCTACGAAGATGGACCATAGGTAAGTCACAACAATTCTAAAAATAGAAATAGAAGCAGTGCACAAGTATAAAGCAGGCTAAGTAAGGAAATGTGCTAAAGAAGTAACTATAGACAAGTGCGACCAGTAAAGCAAATGCAGTCATGCATATAAGAGCGATAAGTAAAGTACAGGTGGCTGCACAAGTGTGGTAAGTAACGTGCATGCAATGTATAAAGTAAAGGTGGATATGCAAGAAATAATTATACTAGAACTACGTGACTCAAGCCGGATAGTATGATATGCAACCACTGAGTTCATCTCTTGCCTGGGTGCACTTACCCAGACAAATGTTAAAACACAGGCAACTTGACAAGATGCTGACATGGGCAACATGTTATGTTTGTCGAAACACAGGCAGCTGGACAGGATTGCAGAAACACAGGCAGCTGTACAGGTAGATGAACTTCAGTCACTCCCACACACTCTCAAACTATGAGTTACCTCCAAACCCAGTGAAGTGTCAAGTGTTCTATGTACATGTTTCTTATAGGATGTTCCACAAGATATTTCACAAGATGTCATACAAGATATTCCACACAAGATATTCCACATAATGTACCACAAGATATTCCACAAGATATTCCATTCAATAATTCATTAGAATTCACTGAGTTATAGATGTCATACAGCATGTGATGTGACAATTTAACGTGAGCAATCATGCAACAAGTGTATCCAAAGTCCATGCATAGTTTTTCAAGTGATAAGCATCAGAACAAGGTAAATAAGGGTAGACAAGACGACGGAGTTATCATGGTGATGAAAAGGTTGAAGTTAATCTTTTGAAAGTATTTATAATTACTGGTTGCTTGAAAACCTAAGATTGATCCATGAATACACGGCAGTTAGGTTTGGCCAAGCAGGTCATTATCCCTGCAAGCAATGTGATCCAAACTTTGGCGCAAACGATCCTAGGCACCGGGTGGTATCAATATTGATAATGTCAATTATCACATCAACTCCATTGATTATATTTATGAGCAGTAGAGTAGTTCCCTATTTATTACGATAGTTAAACTAGGACCACTAATTGACTTCCTTATTGAAAGCCAGAAAGTAAAGCAAAGCGGATGCTAAGAAATTCGAGGATAAATACAAGTCCAACAACTAATATGTTGATCCCATGCTTTGAGCATGTGGTATTTCCATTAGTACACAGTTTACCTAAATAGATGGTTGCATGTCACAATATCCAAAGTTGAAAGTTGGCAATGTCGTATGCTCAAGTTAATAGTCGTTTTGAGATTATAAGTTCAGTTTCCTATTAGATTAGGTCTCTAGTCATTTGTTCAGATCAATAGTCGTTCTGAGTCTATTCACGAAATTCTAAGTTCATACAAGTACACTATCTAGTTTTCTAAATTTAGAATTCGCTGTGACAAACTGAGTTCGACGCCGTTGTAGTAAGCCGCTGGAGCTAGAGCTTCCAAGGGTGCTTGTGCACGAGAAACGGTACATGAAATCATAAGCAATCACTAGTTAGAAGTTACATGATTTCCTATCTATTTTTCTTAACGTGTTTGTATTTTTATTATAGCTTGAAATCCATCAAAATACGTACTAAATATTTTTAGATAGGCTAGATGTAGGATAAATAATTTTATCTAGGAAGAAAACATTTTTCTGAAGCATATAGGTACTTTTCATAATTTTTAAACGCTTAAAATCAATTAAAACAAGAAAAAGATTTTTCATTATATTTTTCAAAGATTTCTCAAGGACAAACCATATGTCGGAATTCTTCCAACAAGCGGGTCAAAACGACTGTATTAACTAGTACTGCAACATATATTTTTCTCGTACGTCAGTGTACGTGAAAATATCATGATATGAATTTTAAAACGAATTTAGCTTTATTAAGTTTTGACTTTGAAAAATCATTGTGAGAGATATACTTGCCTTTTGGCGATGAAACTAGCGCCAACGGATCTGTTTCATCGTTTCGGATTTTTTTTGGGCCTTACCGTGTATTTTTCTGGTTCTTATATTATTTACAATGAATTTTACTTAGTTTCTCTCTATTATAAAATCATATATACTATAATAATATGTATATACTAGTATTTATATGTATTATATATATATATGTATGCATGTGTGTGTGTATATATACATTTATATATCCCTCCCTCCCTCCCTCCCTCTTCTCTCTCGATATCCTGCATGCATCGGCAGCGACGAGATCTTCGCATTCGGTGAAGCCAGACGCCGGTGACTGAAGGTGGAGGAGGTAGGCGACCGACAAGAGGGTCGACGGCGGTCCAGGTGGGACCATCGGTTACGTGTGGTGGCTCCCATGGCAGCGACAACGAGCGGCAGAACGCGTGGGCAGCTCGAGCTGCTGCTGTTTCTCGAGGTCAGAGGGGGGTTACGGGGGGTCTCAGGCAGTGCTAGGTGGCTCGACGATGGCGATGCTGCAGTCATGGTGGTGGGAAGCATCGAGGAAGAGGCGTCGCGGTGGGAGAAGCAGGCTTCGAACTATGGAGGGGAGCAGTCGGAGCTCGGGGGAGTGGGAGGGTGTAACGACTGGTTTTCATGTATTTTGGATTATCTATATTATATATATGTTTTGGTGGATTTTCTCCTTATGTGTGGTTTCCGTCTCCGTATCTTTCGTTTTCGTTCGTTTTGTCGTGATTTTCTAGCCTCTTCCTTAAATCGTTGATCTTGGAGTAAGTCACTCATGACGAACTTCAAATCGCTCATATTTTAGAGTTAGAGTGATCTTAGAAGCCATAGAAATTTTCCCGAAGCTTCGTGCTTCATTTCGGCACTTTTCGTGCACGTTAGTTGGTTCAAGAAGGGGAACCAACCGACTAGATTGAGATCTAGTCGGTCGGCAACTCTTCTCCGACCGACTAGTTTACGTCAGTCATTTTTAGCCAAGTTACTGTTTACTCTTAGTCGGTTTAAGAACAACCACCGACCGACTAGATGCGCAACTAGTCGGTCAGAACTTGCTCTCAGACCGACTAGTTCCTTTGATTAATTTTACCTGAGTTACTGTTTATCGTTAGTCGGTTTATGAACACTCACCGACCGACTAGGTTGCAAACTAGTCGGTCGACGGGCCTTCACAGACCGACTAATTCAATTTCCCAGATTTTATTCCTTTTTCGCTGCTTGCTCTTAATCGGTCACAGTATAACGACTGACCGACTAGTTCTTAAACTAGTCGGTCAGCCAACCTTCTTTGACCGACTAATCGCTGTCGTAAACCTAGGGGTTGCCTAGCCGCCACACGAATCCTATTTAAACCCCCCAATCGTTTTTCTTTCTTCTTTCATTTCTCATGAGCCTCCTTCTTCCCCAAACCATCATCCATCTTCCCCCTAGCTCTCCTCCTTCATCCCCGGAGCCCCTCTCACCACCATTGCGCCGGCCACCCTCCCTAGGACGACGGCCAACCCCCAAAACCCCTCAAAACCTCATTTCTCCAAGATTCCCTCGCCGTTCCAGATCTGAACCGTAGCTCACCTGATCGTTCTTCCGTTGCCGTGCTTGCTTGGCATCGTTCTTCCGCGGTGATACGGTAGTAAATCGATCTCTTAATATTCTCATAACCCATTTGTGATTTTGTAAAACCCTAATAAAAATGGATGTTGTTTTGATGGTTGTTTCTCCATAACAGTGACTTTTCCTGTAGGTTAGCGATTGTGAGACGAACCTTCGCGATCGTCATCCTCGGTGCTAGGCAAGTGAAACTTGCCACTTAGGTTTCTAGGCCATGTCTTAGGCCATTTGCTTGTTGTAGGCGTAAAAGAGACTAGGCGACGAAATGATACTCGCCTAGGCGCAAATTCAGGATTCTAGCTTGACAACGAAGCTAGATACGTCATTTATCATGTTGCATACGTACTACCATGCCATGTTTAATTTCAATTAACGGTACGCGAATATCTGTTCATGTCATTGCATACATTGATTGTTCATCGTGATTGCGTAGCACACGCTACTTTAAAATGTAAACTGCGACGAGTAGGATTTTGACTCCTACACAGTGATCAAGGCTAGGTGCACCCCTATGCCAAATACACTTCCTGGCTCGTGATCCAGAAGCGAGCTAGTGTGTTGCTAATCCCAACGCTCGATACACGTGGAGGGGTAGGGTTAAACGGTCGCTTGAGCATAGAAGTGAGCCCGTACAGCCACTTCAGCCAAAAGACAGAAACTCTGAGCACAAAGTGCAAATCGTGACAAGTGATTCGTGATAAGTGATTCGTGAATTAGTGATTTGGTAGATTTTGCTACATCGTGCGTGCTTGTCCCTTCTTGCCCTTTTTAACTGTTGCATCATACTTAAATGTCATGTCATTACATCTTACTTGAACTGTTAGGTTGTTAGTTTACTTTCAGTTTCATTGCCCAAGTCTTTTAGACTTGCTGACATGTGCCCCTCTCTCTTTTGTGTGACACATGTTAGATCCTGAGCCAGAGTTCGTTGGAGAGGACGTGGTGTTTGTTGACGCCGAGTCAGGACCCGCGTTTGCTGAGGAGGAGTACGTGGACACCGGGGACCAGTCCTAGTGTCTTCGTTGAGCTTTCCCTTTTATTTTAGACTGCTGTAGTTGTCAGTGCGCATCACCAATACTTTGTTATGTTGACGTTTTTGTTGGCCATGTTTTGGGCCTTTAGACTCTTTCCTTTAGCCCGGTGGCTTTTCTGGATGTTGAATATTATTGTGGACAATTTCTGAGATTGGATTATTTCTATATCAGTCTCTCTTTCTTATTATTATTATTGTTGTTCCGTTTGCAGTTACAGGGACCTGCATTAAATTTTAAATTGACGCTTATCAGGCATGCGGCTTCACCGCTCCACGTCTGTGCGGACCTTTTCACGTCTCGCCTCCATAGCTTTGGGAAGTGGGGCGTGACAGGTTTTGTTGGTTGCCCATGCAGGTCCACTTTCTGTAACTGTGAATTATCGGATCAACGATAGTAATATTAGATTGTCCAACAACTATAATTCGACATTCGAGTCCTAAGCTATGAGTCTAATTGTTTCGTTTTCTGCGTCATTAGATGGCAGGAAGGCGATTTATCCGTGGTGGTGGTAGTGCCCCCCTCATGACGAGGAGCCTGAGCGGGAGCCCACCAATGGGGAGATGATGCGGATGATGCTTCAGATGATGCAGGTGCAGCAGGGTGTGCTCCTGCAAGTCCAGAATGCTCCGGTTGTTCGGGGTGCTCGGGCAGTTCAGGATGCCCCTCGCTCCGAGCCGGGAGCGAAGCAATTTCGGGAGCTGGGTCCCGCTTATTTTGATGGATCTGAGGGTCCTCTAGCTGCCGATGAGTGGATTCGGAACATTGAGGATAACTTGAAGATGGCCAAATCGGCCCGGCTGGATGGGTCGATTTGGCGAAGAGGCAAC
Source organism: Scilla litardierei (assembly GCA_030789695.1). Classification (NCBI taxonomy): domain Eukaryota; kingdom Viridiplantae; phylum Streptophyta; class Magnoliopsida; order Asparagales; family Asparagaceae; genus Scilla; species Scilla litardierei. Next base: position 267,899,328 of record CM061133.1, on the reverse strand, counting down.
TCAAGGATAATGCTCGGAACTGGTGGGATGCAGAAGAGAAGATGCTGGTGGAGCCGATAGCTTGGGCTACCTTCATGTCCAGGTTCGATGAGGAGTTCTTTCCGAAGGCTGCTAGGAAGGAGATGCTGCAACGCTTTATTGAGCTGAAGCAAGGGAGCTTGACGGTGGACCAGTACCACCCAGAGTTCACTAGGTTGAGTCGGTTCGCACCGAAGATGGTGCAGGAAGCTGATGAGAGGGCCTAGAGGTTCCTGCAGGGACTTGCTCTGGAGCTTCAGAGTTTCGTGTCTTCTTCTGATCTGGAGTCTTACCAGAAGGTTCTGGTGGCTGCGAGGAGGCAGGAACTGAACCTGAACCAGAGGAGAGGACATGTTGCTGGAGCTGGGAAGAGGCCTATGGAGCAGGCCAGGGCAGTGACGAGACCAGGATTCAGGCCCAACCAGCCAGCTCAGTTCAAGAGGCCAGGTGGGCCTGTTCTGAAGACTTGCAATCATTGTGGCAAGCCAGGTCATGTGAAGGACCAGTGCCAGAGGCTTTTGGGTCAGTGCTTGGGCTGTGGTGATGCTTCACATTCTCTGAAGGATTGTTCGAGTATCAAGCATCCTTGGAGGGCACCTGTTGCAGCTCAGCCGTTGCAGCAGAGAACGTCTGTTCCTGCTGGTCACGGAGCAGCTCTCGTGCCACAGAGGCAGGCTTTTCAGCGGGCCGTGCAGCCGAGGAGGCAGGCTTTTCTGATGACCGCTGTGGAGAGCGAGGCAGTGGATGAGGTTATCACAGGTAATCCTCAATCTAGCTGTTTTCTTTCCTTAGTTAGTTTTAATTGTTAAGTCATGTTTGGTTGCTTGAATATGATTGGTTGCTAGAATAGGGTTTGATTGTTGCTTGTTAGGTGTGGTTTTGGTTTGTACATTTCCTGCACGAGTCCTCTTTGACTCTGGTGCATCGATGTGCATTATTTCCCGGAGCTTCGTGGAGAAGCATTCCTTGACGACGTCCCCTCTTCCCAAGAGTTGGAATATCGTTACAGGGAATGGCGTGGTCTCGGTGCATCGTGGTTGCAATTCTTGCTCGTTAGTGGTCTGTGGACATGAGCTTTACGTTGATTTCATTGTCCACGACATCATCAACTACGATGCGGTCCTTGGGATGGATTGGTTTGCGAGCTTCTATGCTACGATCGACTGTCGGAAGAACAAGGTGGTGTTCGAGATTCCCGGACATCCAGTATTTGAGTTCAGCCGAGGTAGCAGTTCGCGTGGCCCTGTCAGATTTCGGGCCAGGCCAGTGGAGATTGTGGCTATGCAGATGGAGCTGGAGAGGCCAGCTGTGGTGCGTGAATTCGATGACGTCTTCCTCGAGGAGATGTCTGGATTGCCACCTGATCGAGCTCTGGAATTTTCTATTGATCTTATTCCGGAAGCGCAGTCGATTTCGAAGGCGCCATATTGTATGGCACCCGCTGAGTTGGAGGAATTGCGGAAGCAGCTAGATGAGCTTTTGCAGAAGGGTTATATCAATCCTAGTGTGTCTCCGTGGGGAGCACCGGTGCTGCTGGTAAAGAAGAAGGATGGTTTGCGTCGCATGTGCGTGGACTATCGGGAGCTGAATGCGGTGACCATCAAGAATAAATACCCGTTGCCTCGCATCGATGATATTTTTGATCAGCTTAGAGGATCGAGTGTGTTTTCGAAGTTGGATCTGAGGAGTGGTTATCATCAGCTGAAGGTGAAGAAGGAAGATGTTCTGAAGACAGCGTTCAGGATGAAGTATGGACACTACGAGTTCGTGGTTATGCCTTTCGGTGTAACCAACGCTCCCGCGGTTTTCATGAATTTGATGAACTTGATTTTCTACGACTTTTTAGACAAGTTTGTGGTTATCTTTATTGACGACATTCTGATCTATTCTAAGTCGGAGGAAGAGCATGCCTCGCACTTGAGGACGGTATTGGAGATTTTGAGGAGGCATCGTTTGTATAGTGCGAGTTTTGGCTGGACCAAGTTGCTTTTCTCGGGCATGTGGTGACTGGAGATGGTATTTCGGTGGATCCCGAGAAGATTAAGTCGATTCGAATATGGCCTGTTCCGCAGTCAGCATCCGAGATCCGGAGTTTCCTTAGACTTGTTGGTTATTATCGGCGCTTCATTAAGGACTTTTCCTGTATTGCTGAGACGATGACCAGATTGACGCGGAAGGATGTGCCTTTTGCTTGGTCGAGTGATTGTGAGAATGCCTTTGGTGTTCTGAGGGAGAGATTGACGACTGCCCCTATTCTTGTTGTGCCTGATCGCAGTGGAGGGTTTGAGATCTTTTGCGATGCTTCTGGCAAGGGTCTCGGTTGTGTGTTCCATCAGCACGGGCATGTTGTGGCGTATGCCTCGCGTCAGCTCAAGACTCATGAGAAGAATTACCTGACGCACGACTTGGAGTTGGCTGCTGTTGTGTTTGCGCGCAAGATTTGGAGGCACTTCTTACTGAGTGAGAAAGTGAAGATCTTCACCGATCACAAAAGCTTGAAGTATATTTTTACTCAGAAGGAGCTCAACATGCGACATCGTCGATGGTTGGAGCTCATGGAGGATTATGAGATTGACTTGCAGTTTCACCCTGGCAAGGTGAATGTGGTTCCGGATGCGCTGAGTAGGCTTCCAGCGGTGATGATGTTGACTTCGCAGTGGAGATTACGGCAGGATTTTTGCGAGTCTGGTGTGGAGATTGTTCTTCCTGGAGAGGCCTCTTCGTTGATGAGTATGCAGATTCTGTCGTCGATTGTGGATAGGATCAAGGCTGGCCAGGCTGGAGATCCGAAGCTGGTGAAGATTCGGGAGCAGGTAGAAGCCGGTCTGCGGACCGACTTCTTGATTCATGAGGATGGCTCGCTGAGATATGGAGCCAGGCTGTGTGTGCCAGCTGGGGATATTAGAGAGGAGTTGCTGGTGGAGGCACACAGCTCGCCGTATTCTGTGCATCCTGGTGGCACCACGATGTACAAGGATCTTCGTCTGAATTTTTGGTGGCATGGTATGAAGAGGAGTGTGGTTCGGAGTGTAGCCAAGTGTCTGGTTTGCCAGCAGGTAAAGGTGGAGCATCAGCGTACTGCAGGGTTGCTACAACCGCTTCCGATTTCGGAGTGGAAGTGGCAACACATCACTATGGATTTCGTGACTGGACTGCCTCGAAGTCCGAAGCAAAATGACGCGATTTGGGTGATCGTAGACCGATTGACCAAATCTGTGCACTTTATTCCATTTCGAGTAGGACAGTCCACTGAGGCGCTAGCGAGGAGATACATGGAGGTAAATTCTTTTACTCTCTGTTTCTATTTCCTTTTCCTAGATAGATAGTGATGTAACGTGAATCGTGCAGGAGATCGTACGACTTCACGGAGTCCCCGTGAGTATCGTGTCAGACAGAGACACGAGGTTCACATCTCAGTTCTGGCAGAGTTTGCAGAAGAGTTTGGGTGCGCGTCTGAGTTTCAGCACGGCGTACCATCCGCAGACGGATGGCCAGTCCGAGAGGACGATTCAGATCTTGGAGGACATGCTTAGGGCGTGCATGTTGGATTTCAAGGGTTCGTGGGAGGACCATCTACATCTGGTGGAGTTCTCTTACAACAACAGCTTCCAGGCGAGTATTGGCATGGCGCCTTTGGCCGCGCTTTATGGGAGGAAATGTCGATCGCCATTGAGTTGGGATGACGTTGGTGATCGGGAGCTGTTGGGACCTGAGATGATTGTGGAGGCTGTGGATGTTGTCAGGAACATTCGGGAGAGGCTGAGGATTGCTCAGGACCGTTTTAAGCATTGAGCAGATGCTAAACGGTGTCCTTTGGAGTTTCAGCCAGGCGACCACGTGTTCTTGAAGATTTCCTCGAATCGTGGGGTGATTCGCTTTGGGAAGCGATGAAAGTTGAGCCCGCGATACATTGGACCGTTTGAAGTTCTGGAGAGAGTTGGCGAGGTAGCCTACCGCTTAGCCTTACCGCCATCTTTGGAAGGAGTTCACAATGTTTTCCATGTGTCGCAGGTACATTAGCGATCCATCTCATGCTGTGGATTTCTCGGAGATTACCGTTTGCCCTGATATGATGTACGACCAGCAGCCAGTGCGGATTTTGGACATGCGTTAGAAGTCACTTCGGAACAAGGTTGTCAATCTTGTGAGGGTGATGTGGCGACACGGCTCACCAGGAGAGTCTACTTGGGAGAGAGAGGATGAGATGCGAGAGCGTTACCCACTTTTGTTCCCGGACACGTGAGTGTTGGGAAATTCCGAGGAGAGAATTTTTTCTTAAGTTGGGGAGGATGTAACGACTGGTTTTCATGTATTTTGGATTATCTATATTATATATATGTTTTGGTAGATTTTCTCCTTATGTGTGGTTTCCGTCTCCGTAGCTTTCGTTTTCGTTCGTTTTGTCGTGATTTTCTAGCCTCTTCCTTAAATCGTTGATCTTGGAGTAAGTCACTCATGACGAACTTCAAATCGCTCATATTTTAGAGTTAGAGTGATCTTAGAAGCCATAGAAATCTTCCCGAAGCTTCGCGCTTCATTTCGGTACTTTTCGTGCACGTTAGTTGGTTCAAGAAGGGGAACCAACCGACTAGATTGAGATCTAGTCGGTCGGTAACTCTTCTCCGACCGACTAGTTTACGTCAGTCATTTTTAGCCAAGTTACTATTTACTCTTAGTCGGTCTAAGAACAACCACCGACCGATTAGATGCGCAACTAGTCGGTTAGAACTTGCTCTCAGACCGACTAGTTCCTTTGATTAATTTTCCCTGAGTTACTGTTTATCGTTAGTCGGTTTATGAACACTCACCGACCGACTAGGTTGCAAACTAGTCGGTCGACGGGCCTTCACAGACCGACTAATTCAATTTCCCATATTTTATTCCTTTTTCGCTGCTTTTTCTTAATCGGTCACAGTAGAACGACTGACCGACTAGTTCTTAAACTAGTCGGTCAGCCAACCTTCTTTGACCGACTAATCACTGCCGTAAACCTAGGGTTTGCCCAGCCGCCGCACGAATCCTATTTAAACCCCCCAATCGTTTTTCTTTCTTCTTTCATTTCTCCTGAGCCTCCTTCTTCCCCAAACCATCATACATCTTCCCCTAGCTCTCCTCCTTCATCCCCGGAGCCCCTCTCACCACCATTGCGCCGGCCACCCTCCCTAGGCCGACGGCCAACCCCCAAAAACCCTCAAAACCTCATTTCTCCAAGATTCTCTCGCCGTTCCAGATCTGAACCGTAGCTCCCCTGATCGTTCTTCCGTTGCCGTGCTTGCTCGGCATCGTTCTTCCGCGGTGATACGATAGTAAATCGATCTCTTAATATTCTCATAACCCATTTGTGATTTTGTAAAACCCTAATAAAAATGGATGTTGTTTTGATGGTTGTTTCTCCATAACGGCGACTTTTCCCATAGATTAGCGATTGTGAGACGAACCTTCGCGATCGTCATCCTCGGTGCTAGGCAAGTGAAACTTGCCACTTAGGTTTCTAGGCCATGTCTTAGGCCATTTGCTTGTTGTAGGCATAAAAGAGACTAGACGACGAAATGATACTCGTCTAGGCGCAAATTTAGGATTCTAGCTTGATAATGAAGCTAGATCCGTCATTTATCATGTTGCATAAGTACTACCATGCCATGTTTAATTTCAATTAACGGTACGCGAATATCTGTTCATGTCATTGCATACATTGATTGTTCATCGTGATTGTGTAGCACACGCTACTTTAAAATGTAAGCTGCGGCGAGTAGGATTTTGACTCCTACACAGTGATCAAGGCTAGGTGCACCCCTATGCCAAATACACTTCCTGGCTCGTGATCCAGAAGCGAGCTAGTGTGTTGCTAATCCCAACGCTCGATACACGTGGAGGGGTAGGGTTAAACGGTCGCTTGAGCATAGAAGTGAGCCCGTACAACCACTTCAGCCAAAAGACGGAAACTCTGAGCACAAAGTGAAAATCGTGACAAGTGATTCGTGATAAGTGATTTGTGAATTAGTGATTTGGTAGCTTTTGCTACATCGTGCGTGCTTGTCCCTTCTTTCCCTTTTTAACTGTTGCATCATACTTAAATGTCATGTCATTGCATCTTACTTGAACTGTTAGGTTGTTAGTTTACTTTCAGTTTCATTGCCCAAGTCTTTTAGACTTGCTGACATGTGCCCCTCTCTCTTTTGGGTGACACATGTTAGATCCTGAGCCAGAGTTCGTTGTAGAGGACGTGGTGTTTACTGACGTCGAGTCAGGACCCGCGTTTGCTGAGGAGGAGTACGTGGACACCGGGGACCAGTCCTAGTGTCTTCGTTGAGCTTTTCCTTTTATTTTAGACTGCTGTAGTTGTCGGTGCGCAGCACCAATACTTTGTTATGTTGACGTTTTTGTTGGCCATGTTTTGGGCCTTTAGACTCTTTCCTTTAGCCTGGTGGCTTTTCTGGATGTTGAATATTATTGTGGACAATTTCTGAGATTGGATTATTTCTATATCAGTCTCTCTTTCTTGTTATTATTGTTGTTGTTCCGTTTGCAGTTATAGGGACCTGCATTAAATTTTAAATTGACGCTTATGAGGCGTGCGGCTTCACCGCTCCACGTCTGTGCGGACCTTCTCACGTCTCGCCTCCATAGCTTTGGGAAGCGGGGCGTGACGGAGGGTGATGACGTGGCGGTAGCGTGGTCGTAGGGGGCCGGAGCACGGTGGAGACTGATGGTGGGGGTCAAGGGCGAAGGTGGCGGTGAGCTGAGCATGCATGGGGTTGGGCTGAGGTTGGGGGTCTCGACGTGGTTGTGGTGCGGCGTTGGGTGGCTCAACGACGAGGCGGGGCGGCGGAGCTTGGAGCAACAGAGGGAGTTTTGCTCCTTTGAGGCGGCAGCAAGGGTGGTGTGGGGCGGCTGTCGAAGGCGACGGCAAGGCTGAGGGAGAGGCGGAGGAAGATGAACGGGGGGGGGGGGGGGGGGGGGGGGGGAGGTCTGAGAACGAGAAGAGGGGAAGGCCAAGGGCAGTGATGGGTTCGGGTCAAAGATGAAGGAGGAGGGGATTTGCGTGTGTGAGTTGCTCTGTTTCATTGAGGGAGAGGGGATTAGGGAAGGGTTTAAATATTAAGAGGCTTTAATATTTAGTCAATAGAATTAAATAGGTTTAGGTGAAATTTTGACTAAGGGAAGAATATGGGTTAAGTGAGTTCCTCGTGGGCTGCTAGTTTAGGGTAGGAAATTAGGGTTTAAGGTAATAAGTAAATGGTAAACTTTAATTAGTGAAAGTAATTAGTAAACACACAATAGTTAATGAATTACGATTTTGCCCCCGATACCAAACGTGTCCGAAAAAGTACGAAACTGGTACCATGGGTCTGTATCGTCACGAGGATCACGAATACGAAGTCCATTTTCAGATTTGGGTGACGAAAAAATAGAAAAAATTCATTTACTCATTTTTAAAATTGTGTGAAATGGTCTTTGTACGGAAATACGTGCACTATGAAAATTGACCGTTACATTCTACCCTACTTACAAAATTCCGTCCTCGGAATTCAAAAGACCGATCATTGCCTAAGCACTTAAACGATCAACGGGAAGGCTATATGAATGATAACGATCTAGTGAAATAAGTTGTTAATAGCATAAAATACAACGTGATATCATAGCATCAAGAAAACACGAGATGTCATGTATGAATACATACTATTGACATCACCATAGCTTCCGTAATTAGTCTTGAGACCCGTATCATCACAATAGTTACCTTGACTTCTCAAGTAGCCAAAATTAATATGAGATAATGACATTACATGAAAATGGGGGCTATTATGATGACAACATCTGTTCGAACTTGGAACTTGAGGTGATAAGGCAGTAGTAAGCTATGTAAATCACATCAAAAGGAAGATCGTAAAGTTTACTCGTGCTACTGGTGGCTAATAGAGTCTAGCCAAGGATATCATTCATAATATAGCATACAAAGGGGGGTATCGACTAATCCATATGCATTTGTGCCGGTACACCTAACCAGCCAAGCACTAATGCCATCAATTGCCATGATACCCAACAACAAACCAACACCCAGGACAACGCTAAAACACAGATACAAGGCCAACTTTCAAGGACCATACTTATCGTTATCACTCCTACCAGCAATTCCCACAATATCCAACAACAAGCCGTCACCAAAACCATCTTCTAAAATCCAAGCACAAGGCCGACATCCAACCTTAACACCTAAGGCTACTAATATGCCAATACTCATCCCTAATGATACCCCTTGCCAACACCATTGGTCGACATCCACAGTTATCACCATTAACCTTAAGCAAGTCAATGACCAAGAACTCACTGTCCAATAAACACGAAGGAGTGGACCCAGGAAGGAAACGAAGTGGGGCACCTTTAGGGGCAAGACCCATGACAAGGAGATCGAAATAAGTCCAAGAATCGCAACTTCCTAAGATCTCGACCATACGACAACAACGAGGGTGGCGGTGAGGGTCGTCGCTTAGCCCAACAATCCAGAAAATCGTTGGCGGTCCATCGGAGGCTGTCAATCCATGTCGTGCGATGACTGCGACGGCTCGACGTGGCGGGTGTCACCAGAATAGGGGTGGGATGGTGGAGCTTCGGGTGAGGCCGGAGGAGCTTGAGGAGAGATGGATTGGGCTCGCTTGGAGAGAGACATGGTGGAGGAGTGGGTGTCGTTGTGGCGTAGATGAAGCCACGTGATGAGGATATTAAATGGGGCACCAAAGTCATCGATATGGTAGGGTAGGTTAGGCTGGGCCGGGGCTCGAGGAGAGGATGCATGCAAAAGGTAATATAGAGAGGGAGATCGTGGGCAGAAAGAGGATTCAACCCATGTGAAATCGGGTATAAGATGGAAGCAGTGTATATAAGAAGAGTACGAGTTCGAAGAAGAAGTAGCTGCCTATGCTTGCACGTGGTGACTTGGGTCATCTCCAAGTCTCTAACACCAATCAAATTCTTGTCAAGCTTCTAAGCGTCCTTTAAAGACGTCATTGAAGAGGACTACTAAGAATGTGTCTAGACACTCGTAGAATACCTGGTTTACGAGACTCATGAATGCACGTGGTGCGTTGACCATACCAACGACATCATCAAGTTTTCGTAGCAGTCATCGAAATGTCGTCTTTCAACTGGTACTATCTTCTCCTCCAACTTGGCTTGATCCTTCAAGTTGATCGAAATATAACTAGTGCGCAGAAAGACGACATTCGTCCTTCACAATCTTCTCATTAAGCGATCAATAGACGATACTCATGTGCCAAGATCTATCCTTCCAAGAGCACTCCAATGTTAGGTCATATCCATTCATTTCGCAAAAAATCATTCAACTGAGCCTGAAGCTCAGGTGATGTTTGATTGGGTGTCTGACACCAGATTAAATGAAAACTCGAGGACGTGATCCAAAATAATCCTAGGAGATTTATTCAGAAATACGTCCATGAGTTCTCGAATCACTTTAGGTTTCTATTGGCTCAACTTCTATACAGTTGTCACTGCCTCCGTAAGTCTGACCTGATCTTCACTTGTCCTTCTGATCTGCTTCTATTAAACTCAAACTTCGGATGGTCAGAACTTAGAATGCAACCCTCCTTACAAAAGGATGTAGCCAGGGTATAGGTGAGCTAAGCACAACTATAAATATTCCAAAACTAAGAAGGACAATCGAGTGGCCATCACCAATTGAAGGAAGGGTGATGATAATGAAGTGAGTAGATAGTTCAACCGATGAGAAAACACTCTAACTGCTAGCAAATGAGGTTACTAGGGAAGGTATATCCAAAGAATGGAACACGAATTCCTAGACAAGGGTTAAGAGTTCAAAGAAGATGATGAGAATTAAGGAAGATTTAATGAAGGTGGGTAATAAGGACGCTTCACCCGTATATCCAATACAAGTGAACACTCGAGACATCCCGTACTCGAGGTCAATTTGAGTATTTCATACTGTACATCCTGATCATACTATATTGTTTACGAGGTAATTAGCACGGACCTGCATGGGCCACCATCTTGTAACGACCCGCTTTTTCGGGGGCCATTACTTATTTAATTTTATTTACAAGTCTGCAGATCACCAGCAAAAACAATATAGCCACGATGCAGATATGTACAAAATAATCAAATAGTATCCATTTATTACAATCCATATTATACAATATGTTCCAACAAAGATACATGAAAGAAAGGAAGTACATATGTGAAAATAACTCCAAAAGCTGCGGTCTCAAGGTCGAACTCTAACTCTGCAAACTCAGGATCATCTACTTCAACATGTGCATCGTCTGTGGTGCCACAAAGATGGAACCGTAGGTAAGTCACAACAATTCTAAAAATAGAAATAGAAGCAGTGCACAAGTATAAAGCAGGCTAAGTAAGGAAACACATGCTAAAGAAGTAACTATAAACAAATGCGACAAGTAAAGTAAATGCAGTCATGCATATAAGAGCGATAAGTAAAGTACGGGTGGCTGCACAAGTGTGGTAAGTAACGTGCATGCAATGCATAACGTAAAGGTGACTGTGCAAGAAATAACTATACTAGAACTATGTGACTTAAGCCGGATAGTATGATATGCAACCATTGAGTTCATCTCTTGCCTGGGTGTGCTTACCCAGATGAATATCGAAACGCAGGCAGCTATACAGGATGCTGATAGGGGCATCATGTTATGTTTGCCGAAACACAGGCAGCGGAATGAGATTACCGAAACAAAGGTAGCTGGACAAGTAGATGAACTCCAGTCACTCCCACACTCTCTCAAACAATGAGTTACCCCCAAACCCAATGAAGTGTCAAGTGTTCTATGTACATGTTTCTTATAGGATGTTCCACAAGATATTCCACAAGATGTACCACAGGATATGCCACATAATGTACCACAAGATATTCCACAAGATATTCCATTCGAAAATTCATTAGCATTCACTAAGTTATGATGTCATGCAGCAGGTGATGTGACTATTTAACGTGAGCAATCGTGCAACAAGTGTATCCAAAGTCCATGCATAGTTTTTCAAGTGATAAGCATCAGAACATAGTAAATAAGGGTGGACAAGATGAGGGAGTTATCCTGGTGATGAAATGGTTAAAGTTACTCTTTTGAAAATAATTACTGGTTGCAAACTGATGATAATTGAAATCCTAACATTGATGCATGCATACACAGCTAGTCAGGTTTAGCCAAGCATATCACTATCTCAGCAAGCAGGGTGATCCAAATTTTGGCGCAAACGATCCTAGACACCGGGTGGAATCAATATTAATAATGTCAATTATCACATCAACTCCATTGGTTATATTAATGAGCAGTAGAGTAGTTCCCTATTTACTATGATAGTTAAACCAGGACCATTAATTGACTTTCTTATTGAAAACCAGAAAGTAAAGCAAAGTGGATGCTAAGAAAATCGAGGATAAAGACAAGTCCAACAACTAGATGTGATTCCATGCTTTGAGCATGTGGTATTTCCATTAGTACACAGTTTACCCAAGTAAATGGTTGCGTGCCACAATATCCAAAGTTGAAAGTTGGCAATGTCATATGGTCAAGTTAATAGTCGTTTTGAGACTATAAGTTCAGTTTCCTATTAGATTAGGTCGCTAGTCATTTGTTCAGATCAATAGTTGTTCTGAGTCTATTCACGAAATCCTAAGTTCATACAAGTACACTATCTAGTTTTCTAAATTTAGAATTCGCTGTGACTTACTGAGTTCAAAGTCGTTGTAGTAAGTCGAGGCTGGAGCTAGAGCTTCCAAGGGTGCTCGTGCACGAGAAACGGTACATGAAATCATAAGCAATCACTAGTTAGAAGTTACATGATTTCCTATCTATTTTTCTTAAAGTGTTCTATTTTTATTATAGCTTGAAACCCATCAAAATATGTACTAAATATTTTTAGATATGCTAGATGTAGGATAAATAGTTTTATCTAGGAAGAAAATATTTTTTCTGAAGCTTAAAGGTATTTTTCATAATTTTTAAAAGCTTAAAATCAATTAAAACCGAGAAAATGATTTTTCATTATATTTTTCAAAGATTTCTCTGGGGCAAACCATACATCGTAATTCTTCTAATAAGGGGTCAAAACGACCGTATTAACTAGTACTACAACATATATTTTTCTCGTACGTCAGTGTACGTGAAAATCTCATGATATGAATTTTAAAGCGACTTTAGCTTTATTAAGTTTTGACTTTGAAAAAATCATTGTGGGTGATATACTTGCCTTTTGGTGATGAAACTAGCGCCAATGGATCCGTTTTGTCATTTCGTATTTTCTGGGGCTTACCATGTATTTTTCTGCTTCTTATATTATTTACAATGAATTTTTACTTAGTTTCTCTCTATTATAAAATCATAAATACTATAATAATACGTTTTTACTTGTATTTATATGTATATAATATATATATATATATATATAATATATGAGGGAAACGTGCCCGAGGTTGACCTCGGGTAGAAATACCTAAGCACACCCCCGCTGTTTGGGGTTTGTAAGTATTTTGTTTTTGAAAATTTTTTTTTCCTGTAGGTAGATATACTTGTTATGTAGCTCCTCACAAAATTTCAGTTCACTCCAACACCGTTTGGGCCTCCGTTCATCGATTTCAAAAACGTTGCGCAAAACTGTCCAGAATTCTGGACAGTTTTGTGCAACGTTTTTGAAATCGATGAATGGAGGCTCAAACGGTGTTGGATTGACCTAAAATTTTGTGGGGAGCTACATAACAAGTATATCTACCTAATGCAAAAAAACTTTCTGAAAAAAATACTTACAAACCCCAAACAGCGGGGGTGTGCTCAGGTATTTCTACCCGAGGTCAATCTTAGGTACATTTTTTGCTATATATATATATATATATATATATGTTTATATATTCCACCCTCTCTCTTCTCTCTCGATACCCTGCTTGCAGCGGCAGCGACGAGGTCATGGGTCTGTATCGTGCATCAGAGGGAGCTTTGCTCCTTGAGGCGGCAGCAAGGGTGGTGTAGGGCGGCAGTCGGAGGTGACGGCGAGGCTGAGGGAGAGGCGGAGGAATATGAACGCGCGGGGGGGGGGGGGGGGGTCTGAGAACGAGAAGAGGGGGGAGGCCAATGGAAGTGATGGGTTTGGGTCGAAGATGAAGGGGGAGGGGATTTGCGTGTGTGAGTTGCTCTGTTTTGTCGAGGGAAGGGATTAGGAAAGGGTTTAAATAGGATTATTAATATAATATAATATTAAGCGAGTTTGATATTTAGTCAATAGAATTAAATAGGTTTAGGTGAAATTTTGACTAAGGGAAGAATATGGGATAAGTGAGTTCCTCATGGGCTACTAGTTTAGGGTAGGAAATTAGGGTTTAAGGTAATGAGTAAATGGAAAACTTTAATTAGTAGACGTAATTAGTAAAAATATAATAGTTAATGAAATTACAATTTTGCCCCCGATACCAAACGTGTCCGAAAAATTACAAAAACAGTACCACGGGTCCGTATCGTCACGAGGATTACGAATACGAAGTCCATTTTCAGATTTGGCTGACGAAAAAAATAGAAAAAAATTCATTTACTCATTTTTGAAATCGTTTGAAATTGTCTTTATACAAAAATACGTGCACTATGAAAACTGACCGTACAGGAGGAGTCGACGGAGGTGAGGCCAAGCGAGGCTGAGGTTGTCGACTTCCTTCGTGGTGGAGGGAGAGGCGGTCGTGGGTGTGTATGTGTAGTCGGAGAAGAGTCCCGTGTGGGGGCGTCGGGGGCTCGAGATGGTTGGACTTCGACGAGGTCGTGTGGTCCGATGGGGCTGCTAGTGGCGCCGAGCACGGCGAGGGCGGCAGTGCTGCCGTGGGAGCTCCGGAAGTGGAGGTGGACGAAGATGGGAGGAGGATGGGCATGAGGGGAAAACTGGGTTCATGAGTTTTTGGAGAGAGGGAGAGGGGTGTGTTTGTGTTCATTCGTGAGGTGAGGGGGGAGAGAAGGGTTCGGCCTCTTGCATGAAGAAGAGAGTTGGGTTTAGGGGGTTGAGTGAGGAGCTGTGTTGAGGGATTGAGGGAGGGGATCTTATAAGAGATTGATATATATATATAATATCAGTATTAAATTTAGGTGTAATAAAACTGGTAACTAAATAGGGTGGTTAGCAGCATATGACTAAGGGTGGAGATTCATTCCCCCAAGGCTGCAAACTAAACGTGTCTAGTTAGGATAATTAAGGGTTAGGTGGCAAAGTTGACTAAGTGTAGAAAAAAGGAATCATCATTTTCTCGTGGGATGCTAAAGATGGATTATGTAAAGTTAAAAAGGGTAGGTTAAAATTTAATTAGCAATGTAACTGTAGAAAGGTAATTAGTGAAATAATTAAACATTGAAAATTACGATTTTGCCCCTGAGACTAACCGTCTCCGAAAAATTACAGAAAATAATATCAGGGTTCGTAACGTCGCAAGGATCATGAAAATCGAGTCCATTTTCAGATTTACGTGACGAAAAAAATAGAAAAATTCATTTACTCAAGTTTGAAATCATTTGAAATCGTTTTGTTACGGAAAAACGTGTACTATGAAAACTGGCCGTTACATTCAACACTCCTTACAAAAATTCCGTCCTCGAAATTTAAAAGACATATCATTGCCTAAGCAATAAAATGATCAATGGAAAGGCTTGATGAATGATTACGATATAGGAAAATAAGTTGTTAATAGAATGAATTATAATGTGATATCATAACATCAAGAAAACAAGAGATGTTATATATGAATACTTACTATGGACATCACCATAGCTTTCGTAACTAGTCCCGAAACCCAGTATCATTACAATAGTTACCCCAACTTCTTACGTAGCCAAATTAATATGAGATAATGGCATCACATGAAAATGAGGGCTATTATGATGACAACATCTGTTCGAACTTGAAACTTAAGGTGATAAGCTAGTAGCAAAGCTAGATAAATCACATCAAAAGGGAGACCAATGAGTTTAGACTCCTACTCGTGCTAATTGTGACTAAGGGGGCCTAGCTAAGGATGTCATTCATAATATAGCATATAAAGGGGGTGTCGACTAATCCATATGCATTCGTGCTGTTACACCTAACCAGCCAAGCACCAATGCCATCAATTCCCATAACACCCAACAACAAGCCAATATCCAGATCAACACCAAAAAGTAAATACAAGGCCAACTTTCAAGGACCATACTTATCGCTATCACTCCTTCCAGCAATTCCCATAACAGCCAACAATAAGCCAACACCAAAGCCATCTTCCAAATCCAAGCACAAGGCTTACATCCAACTTCAACACCCAATGACAATAGCATGCCAATACTCATCCCCAAAGACACCTCTTGCCAACACCATTGGTTGACATCCACAGTTATCACCATTAACCCTAAGCAAGTCAACGACCAAGAATACGCAGTCCTACAAACACGAAGGAGTGAACGTAAGAAGAAACCGAAGCAGGACACCTTTAGGGGCAAGACCCTGGACAAGGAGATCGAAAGAAACCCAAGAATCACACCTTCCCAAGATCTCAACCACACGGCAACAACGAGGGTGGTGGTGAGGGGTGTCGCTAAGCCTGACAATCCCCAAAATCCTAAAGCATATCGTCGAAGGGCCATCGGCAGCTGTCGATCACTGTCGTTCGGCAGATGCGACTACTTGACGTGGCGGGTGTCATTGGAATGGGGTGGGGGTGTCAGAGCTCTGGGCATGACGAGATGGTCTGGGCTCACATGGGGAGAGGTGGGTGTCGACACGGTGTAGGGGAAACCACAGGATGGGCTTGGTGAGGGAAGAGATGAGGGAAATAAATGGGGCGCCGAAGTCGTAGATAGGGTAGGGTAGGTTAGGCTGGGCCGGGGATCGAGGAGAGGATGCAGGCAAAATAAAATAAAGAGGGGGAAGATGGTGATCGGAAAAAGATTCAACCCATGGAGGATCGGCTATAAGATGGAAGTAGTGGATAGAAGAAGAATACGAGTTCAAGAAAGACGAGGAAGAAGTAGCTGCATACACTTGCACTTTACGACTTGGGTAGTCTCCAAGTCTCTAACACCATTCTTAAATTCTTGGCAAACTTTTGAGCGTCCTTCGAAAACGTCGTTACCACGAATATGTCCAGACACTCGTAGAATACCTGGATTAGGAGACTCCTGAATGCACATGGTGGGTTGACCACATCAACAACATCATCAAGTATTCGTAACTTATGTACTTGATCATGACATCCTCTTCTCAGATCCAATCTTTGCTTGATCCTTTAATTCAATGGAAGTATAATCAGTGTGAGGAAGACGTCATTCATTCTTCATAATCATCTTATTCAGCGAACATTAGTTGATACCCTCGAGCCAAGATCCATTCTTCCAGGTGCACTCCAATGTTAGGTCGCATCCATTCCTCTCGCAACAAATCATTCAATCGAGCTTGAAGCTCGTAAAGTGCCCTCGATACTGGTTGAGTGTCTGACACCAGATCAGATAAAAACTCGAGGATGTGATCCAAAATATTCCAAGGAGATCATTCAGAAATACGTCCATGAGTTCTTTTAGCTTTCCTTGGCTTAACTTCCATCGCAGTTGTTTTAGCTTTCATTAGCTCAACTTCCATCGTAGTTGTCACTGCCTCCGTAAGTCTGGACTGATCTTCACTGGTCCTTCTGATATGCTCCCGTTGTTGAACTCGAATTTCGGATGATCGATAATTCGAACGCTACCCTCCTTACAAAAGGATGTAGCCATGGTTCAAGCGAACTAAACATCAAATAGGAAGATTCTAAGAATAAATAGGACAATTAGAAAGCCATCAAAAGAAGGATGATGGCAATGAAGTGAATGAACGGTTCAATCTGTGGAAGATTGTTGTCAAAGGAGAGTACTAGAAGAAGATCCATCCAAAGATGGAATACGAGTTCCTAGTTGAGGGTTAAGAGTTCAAGGAAGATAATGAGTACCTAGGAAGATGGGTAATAAGGACACTTCATCCGTATATCCAATACAGGTGAACACTCGAGACAATCCGTACTCGAGGTCAATTTGAGTATTTCATATTGTACATCATGATCATACTATATTGTTCACAAGGTGGTTAGCGCGGACCTGCGTGGGCCACCAAACTTGTAATGACCCACTTTTAGGGGGCCATTACTTATTTGATTTATTCGCAGGTCTGCAGATCACCAGTGAAAACAATATAGCCACGATGCATAGATATACAAAAATACTCAAATAGTGTCCATTTTATTACAATCCATATTATACTATTCGATCCTGTGGATGGTAAACAACACTAAAGGGGGGTTGAATAGTGTTGTATAAATTTTTTTTTCACAAATAAACAACACAAAAAAATAACTTCCCTTCAAATGTAGCCTAAGGAACCTAGTAGAGTGATCTGCGCTTGGTCCTTAATCAACACGATTGATCTTCAAATATAGATAATATAATATATAAACAACAAAGATCAAAGGAGTAAAGATAATAGAATAGATCTCACAGCGGAATATAAACTTGCAATAATGAATTTAATTAGCAAGAGTAAATTAACAAATGATTGCAAATGACATATAATAAAAATGAACTTGTTAGTGTAAAGTAAATGTCAATCGTAAACACGAAGATTTTTATCCTAGTTCCTCGCAACCTAGGTACGTCCAGTCCCCGACACTCTTGTCGGGCTTTAATCCACTATTATCGGTAAATAGTACAAACCACCTCCCGCCAAGAGGATTTCCAACCACCTTGCCTACAACAAGGATTTTCAACCACCTAGACTTGTCTAAGGTTCACTTGCCTCACAACCCGAGGACGTTTTCTTGCCTCACAATCCGAGGACTTTCAACACCCTTATCTCCAAGGGACTACAAGTAAAATCAAATCCAATACACCACAATGAATTAGTAGAGATTGGTTTTTACACCGAATAATTCTATAGCCAAGATTAAATTTGCAATTGTGCCTAACGTGGCTAAAAGAATTTAAGTCGTTCGTAGATCACATAAAGAATATGAATTTATTCAATGTGATCTAGAATCTAGATGTGTTCTTAGATCACACAAAGAATATGAAATTATTCAATGTGATCTAGAATCTAGATGTTTCAATAATCCTTTGCGAATATGAAAAATCAAAGAGAAGGATTTTGAAAACCAATTTGCAATAGCCAAAAAATAATAATGATCTTAAAAAGAATTATAAAAGAATATAAGCAATAATATCAGAAATTAAAAAACCGTTTTGGCTACGAAGAACTTTGAGAGCAATGAGAATGATGAGATCTTTTGACAGAATAAGAATTTTGCTCAAGAATGAATTGGTGAGGAAAATATTCTCGTATGGTCTTTATTTATAGAGCTAAATGAGAATTCGAAATGATTCAAAATCAAGTTTGACTTCAGCCCAAAAATCAAGTAAGGAATAAATGAGAGAGTGAATCAAGGAATTCTGGTCGCACAGCTGGTAGTCGACTCCCTATCTTTGGTATCGACTCCCAGAGTGTTTCTGAGAAAATATGCTACAACTGGTAGTCGACTCCCTAACTTTGGTAGTCGACTACCAGAGTATCTTTTCAGGGAGAAGGCAGAAATCAGGATAGTGAACTCCTGGATTTTGTAGTTGACTACAAGTTGAAACTTAGCTTCTATGAAAAGTATGCTCTCAAATAAGTTTTAAAACAAGTTTAAAAACATTTTAGAAAATCATTTTGTGTGTGTGCATATTCTTTCTTGGCTTTTACATAATCCTAAGAAAATGAAAAACAACTCACACACTAGACTCTATGAAGAACTTGAAGCTATGGTTGAGCTTGAGCTAGTTGCATAGGCTTCACTTGAGTTTGAGCTTCTCTTTAGCTTGAGTTTGAGCACATTCTTTGATCTTCATCTTCGAGCTCCTCTTGTGCTAAAGCATTAGAATGTAGACGTGGAATGTAAGCTCAATCCATCTTCATCTTCTATGTGTGTAGTTATAGTTCTTCTTCACGGAGTATGTTTCGAGCTTCAATTAGCTTATTGCACAACCTACTCACTTAAGTAGTATGATTAGTAATTTAACAACATTTGGTATGATCGTCATCAAAACAATCCACTTAGGGTGGGACTAGATTCCCATCACTCTCCCCCTTTTTGATGATGACACCCAAATGAAAAACATATGAATAATATGATTATAAAAACAACGAGTAAGCATACTTACTCCCTATGCTTAGATGCGGTTATTATTCATTCATGTTTTTGCTTGCTTGTTGTCACTTTTTCTCCCCTTGTCATCACAAAAAATATAATAGTATACATACCAAGTGAAGAAAAAACTTTTCATAGGCTCCCCCTCAAAGTTTGCATCATTGAAGCTGGGTCTCCCCCTTAATTCATGCATGTAACTTGAGACTCATTTGGAGCTCTTCTACTAATCCCTTCAAATGTGTGAGTACCTACAAAAATCAAGATCTGGTACTCTTTTCTATCGAGTCCATGGGGTTAAAGATATTATCAATGAAATCAATTAAATGATATTCAATATGCCTTAAACACAAGTATCATAAAAATACATTAAGCATCGATACTCAACATTATTGGGTTCATGCAAGATCATCCAATAGGAACCCAAACCCATTTAGGATTTGTTTTCCTAGCAAACAAAGAATTTCTAAAATTATGCATATTCATCACGATATTATGGATATATGCATTTCTATCAACCAAACTCAAATTCTTTGGAACCCAACACATATTATCATGTAATCTACGCATGGATATATAATTATTCTTAGCATATGGATGCATAGTCACATGATTAGTAGAATCCAACTTATGAATGGAACTATTAGAAATATTGGATTTCACCAATTTATTGCATGCAATCTTACCATTCATGAACGCATATTTCTTTTCAACAATATTAGCATGCATATTCTTTCTAACATGATTCTTTTTGTCTTTAACAACATTCTTAGGCATGGAATCATGTTTGCTTGAAGAAAAAGTACTCAAGCTAGCACTGTGCTTAAAATTATCAAATTTAGAAACAAGCTCTTCATGCATACTTTTGCTTAAAGATAAATCATTAAATAAAAAGTTAATTCTACCATTAATTCTATTGCATTCATTCATAAACAAAGAATTTTCTACAACTAATGTATCATTATCAATTCTCAATTGTTCAATAATAGACTTAGCATTATTCAATCTTTCAAGACATTCATCATGCACAAGCTTTAAACATTCATAATCATTCAATAAAGAATTATACTCACTCTTCAACTTATCATGATCAATAAGAAGTGAATTATGATCTTTCTTTAAACTCCCATGATCATGCTTCAAAGAATTAAATTTACTTTTCAATGATTTATAATCTTTAACTAAAATCATTATAAGCATGAAGTAAATCATTGTTTTCATCTTCATCACTAGAGGTAGAGTTTACCTCATCGTTTGTTTGTGCCGTGTAGCAAGCATACGAACCTTCTCTTTCTTTATTGGAGGATGAATCTTTAGAGGTGGATTCCTCAAACTTCTCTACCATGTGCCATAGTTGATACGACCTAGTAGCTCCTGACACAAGACTAAAAATTTTGTTACTAAAAAAACTTTGAATATTTCCAATTACCTCTCCATCTTTGATTTCCATTTCTTCTTCCTCGTTTGTCCATTGTGACTCGGGTGTGGTAGGTGGGTGATATGGCTTCTCCACAAATCTCCACAAGTTGTTGTCTTTGGATTGAATGTAGACTTTCATCATTCTTTTCCAATCATCATAATTTGAGCCATTGAAGATATGTTGAAGTTGTCTTCTTGTTGATGCCATCTTGTAACCTCGCTCCGAAACCAAGGGTTGGATCTTGTGGATGGCAACCAACACTAGAAGGAGGGGTTGAATAGTGTTGTATAAAAAAACTTTTCACAAATGAACAACACAAAAAAATAACTTCCCTTCAAATGTAGCCTAAGGAACCAAGTAGAGTGATCTACGCTTGGTCCTTAATCAACACGATTGATCTTCAAATATAGATAATATAATATATAAACAACAAAGATCAAAGGAGTAAAGATAATAGAATAGATCTCACAGCGGAATATAAACTTGCAATAATGAATTTAATTAGCAAGAGTAAATTAACAAATGATTGCAAATGACATATAATAAAAATGAACTTGTTAGTGTAAAGTAAATGGAAATCGTAAACACAAAGATTTTTATCCTGGTTCCCCACAACCTCGGTACGTCCAGTCCCCGAAACTCTTGTCGGGCTTTAATCCACTATTATTGGAAAATAGTACAAACCACCTCCCGCCAAGAGGATTTCCAACCACCTTGCATACAACAAGGATTTTCAACCACCTAGACTTGTCTAGGATTTTCACTTGCCTCACAACCCGAGGACGTTTCCTTGCCTCACAATCCGAGACTCCCAACACCTTTATCACCAAGGGACTACAAGTAAAATCAAATCTAATACACCACAATGAATTAGTGGAGATTGGTTTTTACACCCAATAATTCTACAGCCAAGATTAAATTTGCAATTATACTTAACGTGGCTAAAAGAATTTAAATCGTTCGTAGATCACACAAAGAATATGAATTTATTCAATGTGATCTAGAATCTAGATGTGTTCTTAGATCACACAAAGAATATGAAATTATTCAAATAAGATCTAGAATCTAGATGTTTCAATAATCCTTTGAGAATATGAAAAATCAAAGAGAAGGATTTTGAAAACCAATTTGTAATAGCCAAAAAATAATAATGATCTTAAAAATAATTATAAAAGAATATACGCAATAAGATCAGAAATTAAAAAACCGTTTTGGCTATGAAGAACTTTGAGAGCAATAAGAAGGATGAGATCTTTTGAGAGAATACGAATTTTGCTCAAAAATGAATTGGTGAGGAAAATGTTCTCGTATGGTCTCTATTTATAGAGCTAAAGGAGAATTCGAAATGATTCAAATCAAGTTTGACTTCAGCCCAAAAATCAAGCAAGGAATAAATGAGAGAGTGAATCAAGGAATTCTGGTCGCACAGCTGGTAGTCGACTCCCTAACTTTGGTAGTCGACTCCCAGAGTGTGTCTGAGAAAATCTGCTACAACTGGTAGTCGACTTCCCAGCTTTGGTAGTTGACTACCAGAGTATCTTTTCAGGGAGAAGGCAGAATCAGGGTAGTGAACTACTGGGTGTTTGTAGTTGACTACAAGTTGAAACTTAGCTTCTATGAAAAGTATGCTCTCAAATAAGTTTTAAAACAAGTTTAAAAACATTTTAGAAAATCATTGTGTGTGTGTGTGTGTGCATATTCTTTCTTGGCTTTGACATAATCCTAAGAAAATAAAAAACAACTCACACACTAGACTCTATGAAGAACTTGAAGCTATAGTTGAGCTTGAGCTAATTGCATAGGCTTCACTTGAGTTTGAGCTTCTCTTTAGCTTGAGCTTAAGCACATTCTTTGAGCTTCATCTTTGAGCTCCTCTTGTGCTAAAGCTTTAGACTGTAGACGTGGAATGTGAGCTCAATCCATCTTCATCTTCTATGTGTGTAGTTATAGTTCTTCTTCACGGAGTATGTTTCGAGCTTCAAATAGCTTATTGCACAACCTACACACTTAATTAGTATGATTAGTAATTTAACAACATTTGGTGTGATCATCATCAAAACAATCCGCTTGGGGTGGGACTAGATTCCCTTCATATGCAACAAGGATATATTAAAGAAAATAAGTGCATATGTGAATATACCTCTAAAACTTGTGATCTCAGGGTCGAACTCTGGTTCCTCATACTCAGGAACATCTATATCAGCATGTGTGTCGTCTACGGTTCTACGAAGATGGAACCATAGGTAAGTCGCAACAATTCTAGAAATAGAAATAAAAGTAGTGCACAAGTATAAAGCAGGCTAATTAAGGAAACATGCTAAAGAAGTAACTATAGACAAGTGCGACAAGTAAGGTAAATGCAGTCATGCATATAAGAGCGATAAGTAAAGTACGGGTGGCTGAACAAGTGTAGTATGTAATGTGCATGCAATGCATAAAGTAAAGGTGACTGTGCAAGCAGTAACTACACTAAAACCACGTGACTCATGTCGGAGAGTATGATATGCAACCATTGAGTTCATCCCTTGCCTGGGTGCACTTTACCCGATGGGACTGACACACGGTAGGTTTTGCTGACGCAGGCAGCATGTAAGGTTTTGCCGACCTAGGCAATATGTAGGGGTTTGCCAACTCATGCATCTATGTTTGTCGACACAGGAAGCAAGTAGATGAACTCCAGTCACTCCCACACACTCTCAAATTATGAGTTACCCCAAACCCCAGTGACGTGTCATGTGTTCTATGCATTTGTTTCTACGGGATGTTCTACACGATATTCCACAAGATATTCCACAAGATGTTTAACAAGATGTTCCACACATGATATTCATTAGCATTCACTGAGTAATAAATGGCATGCAGCAGGTGATTTGACTATTTAAACGTGAGCAATCGTGCAACAAGTATATACAAAGTTCATGTATAGTTTTTAAGTGAAAAGCATTAGACCATGGTGAAAATGAGTTTACATGCGATGAAAAATTGAAGAAACTCTTTTGAATGTATTTAAAGCATCAGATAAATATATTAAATAAATTCATATGAAGGATATTACATCAAATAACATTTAAACTCTCATTTAAATATATCAAAATATATCATTACATTCTCACCATATTAAAATACAGAACGTCTTTCTTCCATGTCACAAAAATCATCTATAATTGACTCCACACTAATTTTTTCAGCAATTTCTTTCTCAATGTACACAAGTAAACAATCAGTCAAAGATCATCTCCCATCTTGTTACGAAGTGTAGTCTTGACTATATTCATCGCTGAAAAAGAACGCTCTGTAGTAGCTGTAGAAACTGGAAGTGTGAGAATAAGAGGTATCACTCTATACACAAGAGGATATGCTTCTGCTTTCCTAGTTCTTACCAACCATTGACATAGATCAGAAATTGTTATCAATGCTTTAAAATCTGGAAGATGTCGGGCATGATTAAAATGTTGAAATTGTATGTGCAACTGTGTCATCTCATATTCTGTAAAGTCTTGATGGTAAAATTTCTATACCAATTTGCAAATATCATCAATTCTGAAGGATACACACATCTCTCTTGGATCTGAAGTAGAACTGAGAATGATCAATTCCACGGTGTTCTCATTGAATTTGTTGTTCAATTCCTGCAACTGAGAGTCTATCACTACATTGAAAACATCAACTTTATAATAATGTTCCAATGTAATTTCATTTTGTGATGTCGAGCTCTTCCTCTTCTTGAAATATGACGAGCGCTAAAATCTGGTACACGTATACTGATTGCTTTACAAAAAGATCTCACAGTTGTAACCAAATTGTCACAGCCATCATCTCTTAACTTTTGAATGAGCATCTTAGTAGATGAAACAAGATGCATTGCATTTAAGATGTCTTGAGATTGGAGTTGCAAAGCTTGACAAAGTATATTAGAAATCTCTAAAACTTCTCGCATAAGATGCAAAATAAAATAAAGTCAAAAATAGTCATTGCCTCATAAGCCGAATCTGCATCACCCCGCTGCGCAGAAGTAGCTCCATCCTCAATAATGTTCAATAAAGCTTCACATGTTGCACTAAACATCTTCAGTAAACTAGAAATTGATTTCAAGTGAGAACTCCAACAGGTATCACTAGCTCTTTACAGAGAACCTATTTGATTAAGTCCTTTTCCACTTTGAAGCTCATCAGTCTCAAGTAAATGAGCAATATTTGAAGCATGAGCAGATTTTAGTTGGTCATTGCGCTTACATGATGCACCAACAATATTGATAATGGAATTTAACTTGGTAAAAAACTGATGGACATGAATAATTTCCTTGGATGCAGCAACTAATGCCAATTGTAAACGATGAGCAAAACAATGAACATAATAAGCATGTGGACATTCATTTGAAACCAAAGCTTGCAAACCATTCCATTCTCCACGCATGTTACTTGCACCATCATAACCTTGCACTCGGATAGATTGAACATCAAGATTGTACTGAGAAAGCATCGAAAAAATCCCTTCTTTCAAAGTTAATGCCGGGGTGTCTTTGACATGAATAAGCCCAAAAAAGCGCTCTTGTATGTAGCCATCTTTGTCGACAAATCTCAAGACAATTGACATTTGCTCTTTTTTATATTCATCCCGAGCTTCATCAACAATTAAACAATACTTTGAATTACCAATTTCTTCACGAATGTCCTTCCTTACTTTAGTTTCCAAGACATGCAAAATTTATTTTTGTGTTTTTGGTGATGTATATGATGCATTTCGTGGAGCTTTATCCAAAACTGCTACTACTTTATCATTAAAAGAGGCGATGAAACTCAACAGTTCTAAAAAGTTTCCATGATTTCTTGATGACTTAGACTCATCGTGGCCCCCTAAAAGAGCAACCTTGAAATGCAAGCCACCTAATTGTCTCAATTGAAGCTTTCAAACGAAGTCTATTTTCCATGACTTCCTGTGATGCGAATTTCTCAAACCTTCCCGTAATATGAGATGATTGATTCATAAGGTCTGCACATGCTTTCTCAGTAATTCTATGAGGTGAATTGAGATCTTTTCCAATGTGGGCTAAAAGTTCACATTTTTTTTCCATCCTTCACTTTTTCCATGATCGAAATCCATTAACAGTGAATGCATCGGATCCAGAAGGTCCATTTTGTTTATGAAATAGAAAGCATGGTAGACAAAATATAGCATCTGCTGTTGGAGAATATTCTAATCAAGAAGGAAAAAGCTTAAACCATGATGCTTGAAAACTTCGTGGGTGTTTCTCACCTGATGTTGGATACTTAGAAAGTGTACACTGATAAGGATCAGCTTTAATATAAGCTCTTCGAACTTCGTCGTGCTTCTCAACTGTATACTTTCATATTTGTGGTCGTAATCCCGGATCACGTTCTAATGTGTTAATATCAAACTCGTCATCGATTTCAACTCTTTGAAATTTTGGAACAGGATCCTTAGACTGCACATGACTCTCTATCGATGGAGTTTCAATACGTTTTCTTTTAAAGAATGAATCGATTGTTGTTGAATTTTTCATCTAAAAAATAGGATAAAGTATGGATTAGCCAATCTGAAACAACAATCAATATCATAGTCGAATGACAACAATACTTGGTCTAAAATATTTTCGTCCAAGATTTAAGATAGCTCACAATTCTAGATTTCTACGCAATTGTTAACTATAACAACGACATAATGAGACATTAAATTCTAGAAAATAATAGAAATGATGAAATAGACAAAAATAATTGCATTCTCAATGTGAACATCTAATTTCGACATATAACTTTAAGAACTAAGCACTGCCCGCGACATTGACACTAGTTACAAACACAATTCTATTTTTTTCCTACAAAAACAACAGATTTTGATGACATTGACAATTTGACATTATTATTTAAACATGAAAGATTCACAACACTTTGAGCATAAATCATGAGAAATCGGTTTACTCATTAGAAATAAAAAGTAAAACCAAAAAATTGCTTACAGAATATAGAGAGATGAGATCTCTTAAGCTAATAGTCCAGCAGATAATACAAAGACAGAATCAGCCCAGGAACGAGAGTGTGTCGCGAAAATAGCGTGCCCTAAATTTCAATTTAAGTCCAAAAAGGGAATTTCAACGAGATTACTCACCGAAAGTAAACAAAAGGAAAAATATCAGAAACAAATGAGTAATCGGAAAATTGCTCACCAAAATTTCAAAGAGATGAGATAGATGACGTGATGCCAGAAGTCGTGCAGCGTCCTGCGTCCCGTTGGTGACGTAATCGAAGACTCGAACTGTCGAACTCGACTCTCCTATTGACTTCTTGAATTTCTTTTCCTTTAAAAGCACCAAAAGGAAGAATATTGTCACCCATTGAACATACGATTTTTTTGACTTACTCCAATTACTGAACATACGGTTTTTTTGACTAGAAATCATAGCATCAGGTTGCATTCTCTATGTTTAGCCACTGAACATATGGTTTACTGACACTAATTGAATTTATGTTGCATAAAGAATTCATCCACATCTAAGCAAAAACAAAAAAACAAAACAATACCTTTCCGCGATACCAAGGGAGCTTCTGATCATGATGACCATTGCAGAGAGAAGTGCGAGCTGTATTTGCCCGGGCTTCTTCACCGCTGCAAAGAGAAGAAAACTCTTTAGGTGACTGAAATCTCAACATTGATCCGCACAATGTGGCAATGTACTTCAAATTCTTAGGCTCTTTTCTTCTTTAAGAAACAATCTGATTCTACAGAATTAAGATTCTGTATTCTAGCAAGGTTCTGCATTCAATCGCACAAATATTTAGCTCTTGACAGGCTAATCACAGGAATCGATAAAATTTAGCTAAAGTAGAGATTTGGAAGTGGGATTCACCGACTACCCATCAAAATTCTAACTTTTTCCCAGAAAAGCCCAGCATCCAAAAAACCCATGTTAATCCATCCATCAAAATTCCAGGTTTGTAAAATAAAATTAATTTTTAAAAAATCACATCGCAATATCGCATGATTCGCATCAATGACTTACTCCAATTACTGGATTGAGAGGTGGCCGGGGTTATCGTCACCGGAGAGCCTGCAGGAACGCAAAGTGGTCTGGTGGAGCTGGTGGCTCGAGTTTTGGAGACGGTGACACGCCGATGCCGACGAGGGAATAAGAACGAACGGTAGCTTTTGCCCTAATCTCTGATCGAGGTTTTTTTAGATGAGAAACTCTGAAGCAGCAAATGTGTCGCAGGCTCGCAGCTACGGTCCATGGATGGCATATTGGCACTTTAATTTGCAGTTGCTGCCGGTCCAGGCCCCCCCAAGGGATTAATGTTTCAGCGAGAATGTGCCCAGAGAAAATGGATTAATGTTTTTTGGGAAAATTGGGGGGGGGGGGGGGGGGGGGGGGGCGACCCCCCCACGTTTCACATGCGTCCGCCCCAGTTAAGAACGCCAATAATCACATCTGTTCCATCGATCATATTAACAACAAGTAGAGTAGTTCATGTTTATTTAGAGTTCCATATTTGTTTAGATCTCTACCACTATGATAGTTAAACCGGGACCACAGATTGACTTTCTTATTGAAAACCAGAAAAAACAAAGCGGATGATAAGAAATTTGAGGATAAAGACAAGTCCAACAAACATGGAATAAAAAATGGTTTGTTTAAGTGAATAGTCGTTCTGTAGTTGATTATTTCCCTAGTTACTTAGGTCTCTAGTCATTTGTTCGATCAATAGTTGTTCTGAGACTATTTATAAAATCCTAAGTTCATGCCATTACACTTGCTTAACTTCTAAAACTAGAACTAGAGTGACTTACGGGTTTAAGGATCGTCGTGATAAGGCGAAGATGAAGCTAAGGCTATCTGGGACGCTCGTGCACGTGAAATGGTACCTGCAAACATCAGAAATCATTGGTTAACTATATATTATTTTTCTATCAATTTTCTTAACTTGTTCGTATTTTTATTATCGCTTAAAACGGGTCAAAATACGTACTGACAATTTTTAGATAGGCTAGATATGAGGAAAATAATTTTTAAGAAGAAAATATTTTTCTGAAGTATATATGTATTTTTAATAATTTTTGAAAGCTTAGAATCGATTAAAAACTAATTTTCTAAATTATAAAATACGTATCTTGAAAGTTCATTGATTTATTCAGAACGACATGTCGAAAATCTTCAAATAAGATGACGAGCATCTCGTCTAATACTGCAACATATAATTTTCTCGACGTCAGCATACGTGAAATTCTCGTGATATGAATTTTAAAGCAAAATTTACTTTATTGAGTTTTGACTTTGAAAAATCATTGTGGAAGATATACTTGCCTTTTGGCAATGAAACCAGCACCAACGGATTCGTTTCGTTGTTTCGGATTTTCTGGGCCTTACCGTGTATTTTTCTGATCACTATAAGATTTATTATCAATTAAATTAATTGTTCTCTTATAATAATATACTATATACCAGTATAATATACTATACTTATAAGTATATGTATAAAAATATTATACATTCACCCTTTCTTTCTCTCGTTCGCTCTCTTTTGCATGGAACACAGCCCTGGTGGCTGTGAGTGGCTTTGATGGAGACCACCGGTGGTCCTGAGGCAGCGACATCGACGTTGGATCTTGGAGAAGAGCGATGGCACATCGGAGGGCGGAGCAGCGAGCGGAGCAGCGGGCAGTGGTCATGGTAGCATGTGTTAGTCGGAGAAAGGGGTTCTCTCGACAACGGGGGGTAGCGACTTCGGGCGGCGGTGGAGGCTGGCGGGAGTCAGAGGCAGGGAGCTTCGTCGGACGAAGGGAGAGCTCCGACTGCTGCTTCTCCGATGGTGCTGGAGGGAGACAGGTCGGAGGGGGGCTGCTATGTTGGGGGCAGTCGGAGCACAACGGCGTCGTCATGGTGAGCGAGGGGCGGAGGAGGAGCGTCGTTGGGTAGAGACGACAACAGTCTCCACCGAAGGGAGGCAGCAGAAGAGGTATCGGAGTGGGGGAAGTGGCTGTGTGGGCGTGCGAAACAGAGGAGGAGGAGTCGACGGAGGTAAGGCCAAGCGAGGCTGAGGTTGTTGATTTCCTTCGTGGTGGAGGGAGAGACGGTCGTGTGTGTGTGTGTGTAATCGGAGAAGAATCCCATGTGGGGGCGTCGAGGGCTCGAGAGGGTCGGACTTTAGCGAGGTCGTGTGGTCCGACAGGGCTGCAAGTGGCACCGAGCACGGCGAGGGCGACGGCGCTGCTGTGGGAGCTCCGGCCGTGGAGGTGGACGAAGATGGGAGGAGGGTGGTCGTAAGGGGGAAACTGGGCTCATGGGTTTTCGGAGAGAGGGAGAGGGGTGTGCCTGTGTTCATTCGTGAGGGGAGGGGGAGAGAATGGTTCGGCCTCTTGCATGAAGAAGAGAGATGTGTTTGGGGGGTTGAGTGAGGAGCTGTGTTAAGGGAATGAGGGAGGGGATCTTATAAGAGATTAATATATATAATATCAGTATTATGCACCGAGCACGGCGAGGGCGGCGGCGCTGCTGACCATGGAGGTGGACGATGGGAGGAGGGTGGTCGTAAGGGGGAAACTGGGTTCATGGGTTTTCGGAGAGAGGGAGAGGGGTGTGCCTGTGTTCATTCGTGAGGGGAGGGGGAGAGAATGGTTCGGCCTCTTGCATGAAGAAGAGAGATGTGTTTGGGGGGTTGAGTGAGGAGCTGTGTTAAGGGAATGAGGGAGGGGATCTTATACGAGATTAATATATATAATATCAGTATTATATTTAGGTGTAATAAAACTGGTAATTAAATAGGGTGGTTGGCAGCATATGACTAAGGGTGGAGATTCATTCCCCCAAGGCTGCAAACTAAACGTGTCTAGTTAGGATAATTAAGGGTAAGGTGGCAAGTTGACTAAGTGTAGAAAAAGGGATCATCATTTTCTTGTGGGATGCTAAAGATGGATTATGTAAGGTTAAAAAGGGTAGGTTAAAAGTTAATTAGCAATGTAATTAGTGAAAAGGGAATTAGTGAAATAATTAAATAGTGAAAATTACGATTTTGCCCCTGAGATTAACTGTCTCCGAAAAATTACGAAAATAATATCACGGGTACTTATCATCACGAGGATCATGAAAATGAAGTCTATTTTTAGATTTGAGCGATGAAAAATAGCAAAAATTCATTTACTCAAGTTTGAAATCATTTGAAATCGTCTTGTTATGCAAACTGGCCGGTACAAATTTAGTCCCCTAAGATTTAGTTACCCAAGAAAAATTAGTTCCCCAAAAATTATAATTCATGTTGTGAAGTACTTTATGTGGGGAGATCATGCCTTTATTTATAGTGGAATAGAGAAGAGTTCATACAATGGTAGGATATAATGTTCATGTAGGATACAAACTCCTAATCTCCTACTGGATAGGATGAGCCATATATGGTCTTCTACATGAGACATTCATAACACTCCCACTTATCCTGCCAAAGTGTGAACTCTGCTCATGAATACTTCGCGATTCTGAGCATCATACAAATATCACCCGGGGTAGAAGCTTCGAGATCCCGAGTTAATGGCAATTGCCTCGTTAAACCTTTGGCTATGGAAAACCATAGCTAAGGAAAAAGAGTACAACTCTCCTTTAACTCCAACTGATCGATACAAGCCCTTAGGTGTTTAGATCTCTTAGGCATTTTTATCAATCCTATTTACAACATCGAAAAAATATGTACAAATTACAGATATCACCATTGTTAGGCAACTGCTGGATCCAAAAAAGCTCTGGAGAGATGTGCTTTGTCTTGTCGCCTCTGATGTGGTCTCTTTAAAGTTGGGGTAAGCATGTGGCATTGTCTTCAGACTATGTGGCTAGCTCCAAATCACCAGTCTTTGACCCAGTTGTCACTGTGATGTGATGTACCACTTGGCGCAACCATACACACTCTCGACTTGCTTCTTAGATAGTGAAGGTCTCGAAATTATAGGATGATGATGCCTTCATAGTTTGCTTTGCAGTCTACAGTAGATGGCCGTCCTACCGTAAGTACCCAGTTTGTGACTTCTCATTATAAGGGTCAGATCTGTAACCTGCATCTACATATGTATGGATGATAATTCTTTCACATAATATAAGCCCAAATTTATTGACCCTTAGAGGTAGCGCAAAAGATGCTTAACTCCAGTCCAGTGGTGCTTTGTAGGCAAAACACTGTATCTGACTAGTGAATTTGCTGTGAATGCTATCTGGGGATGCGTGCAGTTAGCCAGATAGAGAAGTGCTCCAATTGCACTTGGATAAGGGACTTCAGGACCTAGAATATCATCGTCCTCTTCCAGCTGACGGAAGGGGTCTTTATGTACATACAGTGAATGTACAACCGTTGGTGTACTTAGTGGATGACAATGGTCCTTTTGTAAATTATTCAAACCACTCTGTGTGTATGAAGTTTAATGTAACAGGTCTTTTATATAATAACCCAGACAGATCTTTATTTTTCCTAGGTCTTTCTATTATGTTTGATAGTCAGGCTAGAACAGATATTTCGATTTTCTTTTCAAGAGATCCGATGAGATTTAAGGTGTTTACAACTATGATCTCAAATCTTGTTCTTTGCTTTTTATAAAGATGCAACGACAACCTTTAGTAGGAAATTCTTGATTTGTCAAGGGATTTACTTGGTTGTATAATATTTATTTTATTATTTCTTCAATATAATAGACGTCCCAAAGTCTATTCAGACATTTAAAGAAAAGAGGAATGTATCTTTATCAAGATATCTATATTGGTATGCTGTCACAACATCGAATAACATCATATTCAGAATTTTCTTTGCCAAATCATAAGGTATTCGTAATTTATAACTTGGGAGTTTGATGCATTATTTATATAAGTGAGTCAAGCTACTCTTAATTGTTTATTCCCCAATTTCAGCGAAAAATCCTTGAGCTATATGTTATATCTTATAGAATATGATTTTATACTTATTTATATTTATACAATACTCATTATACCCACAAGTTTGACACATTTTGGTGTCTAAACTTCCGGTCCGAACACTTTGCGTTTCATAAGCGAGTCCAACTTAGCTTCTGTTGACTCGTTCCACATTGTTCAATCTCTACGTTTTCATTTTAGCAACAGAGCGTGGATCGATATTATATAATTATCATCATTTTTGCGATGTAAGTGGCAATATGATATGTGAATATATTGTAGACAATTTGTGTTCTTTCTATCCAACGCCTACCCAGCACGTACAACATTTAATGATATTTCATTTTCTCCCAGCAGCTTCTCTTCTTGGTGTTCTGGGGGGGGGGGTGAGGGTATGGACATGAGTTCATTGTCCTGTGCTAGTATTGTCTCAAGGCATACATAAGTTTTCCTCCTTCTGGAAATTTTATCTTTGGAGCATGGTTGCCTACCTCTTTTCAGTTGAGGAACAACTACTTCTGCTGCTGGTGGATTGCATCCATTCTCGAGAATATCAATCCTAGCTGGAGTGTTAGCAGCAGTGATATGTGATCTGACAAATTATCGTGTTGTCAGTAACTATGTTTGATAACTGTTGAACAGTTTTATTAAATGTGGCGGATCTTCAAGATCTCATTTATCACATTTCATAATTTTTGGATCATAGATTTTTATTTATTTTTGATATTTTAAATGGTCAGTAGAGCTTCATGCTTCAACCGAGTTGAGCCTAGTACTGAGAATGTGTACACATATATGCACAGTCTTCGAGATGTGCTTTTAACGCCTCCCACGTTTGGGGTGCAAGGTATCCCAATTTAGAATCCAAGACGATATTGATGTCCTAATTTTACTCCATGTGATGTAAACTGCGCTACCAAAAATTCTCAATTAAAAGATATTTGGTGGTTTTTCGTATGCTGGTTGCATCGGAGAATAACTCTGATTCCCAGAGGGTCTGAGTCTAATTTATGAAGCAGCATGCAAGAGTGCATGTCCCCATGCAGTCACCAATGACTGGAATGAATGGATGTGAACTCCATTGGAGTCGTTTTAATAATCGACTTATCCAACCCTTTTTGGGTGTGAACACATGCTTTAGGGTGTTCATCTTTTATTCCAGTAGCAAATTATTATTTATATCACAGTATTATCCAATGTACCCGCAATTTTGATAATTTTTCCTGATAGCTTTTTGGAAAAGCCGGACTGCAGTTGGATAATAGGCCTACTTATGACCATTTAGAAGATAGATTGATAAGTACTGTAAGGTACTTTATAAAAGGTACTTTATAAGCCCTTCATGGGGAGTGGAAAATATCCCTGAAGTACTCTTAAGGAAAAGGCTTATTATTTTATTTTTAATGGAGATATTTTCATCATTGGTTTTTACACCATAATAATGGAGCTTCACCCTTCTGAAGAATATTCGTGTTCTTCAGATTATTTTCATGTGATTGGGATATGATGGAGTGCATCATCACCGATCCTGGGTCCCTAAACCACTCGTATCAAAGTATAAACTTATACAAGTCCAGGCATATTTGTGTGCTCCGTTAATTTTGCTCCATTCTTCGAATTTTGTATGGTACAGACCTTTTGAATGTACATTCAAATGCTCAAATGTGGTCTTCAAGTCATTAATTTTCTTGAGTCGTTATATACGAATATTCGGTATTTATTCTGTTGGTTTTACTATGGATTTAATATCGACGAATATCCTTAAAACTTTTATTTTTCCACATTTTCTGAGAGTACCGGGTATCCTCATATTTTGTTTAGGAGTTTACATACTTGAAATGCTTGATCCTCAAGTCAGATGTCCAAAATGATACTTCGAGACTATCAATAGGATGAGATTCTTTTGATAACATGCGTTATGAGTGATCATGGGAATGGTAAAATTATCCACAATTTGTTTGACAAGTTCACTTAGTGAAATAATTCAAACTTATAGCAAGTATAACCATTGCAACAAATACTTCAATGCAAAACATAACCATTTTATATCAAATTATGGCATGTAAGGAGAAATCTTCCTACGATTTATTTCAGTGCATAGAAGTATAATTATTTGATTGCAATCTAGAACATGTAGTGAAAAGTACTCCTGACAATTGTAATTTGGTAACTAGTCATGGGAGCAATCAATCAAGGATGTAAGAGCATAAGAGTGTATGCAAAACATAACTAATTCATTCAATGGAAATAATAATCATGCATAGTTATGAAAAATGCTCTCCATGACAATGTTTATTTAACCAAGACAAATGCATTTAATCGAACAAGTCATTAGTTTTAAAATTGCAGCTGTAAACTGAGCTGGAACTTAGGAGTCTTTGTCCACCAGATTTGAAGTAGCTTCTTCTTCAAGCTTTCGTGGTACAAATTGTTAGTTCTTGGGTTCAAGACTAATGTTGTTTTGATGATGATCAATACATTATGTTTGTGTGCTAATCAATCTTATGTTTTAGTCTCAGTTTATCTTAATGCTTATATGTTAATGAGACAAACTATAAAGCTTGGAGGATGATGCAATGGATATTTCAAAGACCTCCAAGAGTGAAAGGATGGACATCAAGAGGAGCATTGCCATAGCTTGGAGCTTGATGAAAGGAAGCTCATCAAGAGGTGCCAACGCTTGGAAGATGATTTGAAGATTCAAGGCACCAAGAGCTTGAGGACTAGACTCTAGGAGAAGTTATTGTAATCCATGTAATATTTTATTTCTTGCTTTTCTCTTTTTGAGTCTAAAACTTTGTAATGCATTGATTAGATGGTCTATCATTCATGCATTTGCATTTACCATCTTAGTGAACCTTAGGATCATTATAGAAACCAATCCAATAAGTTCCCTATGCCAATAACTCAATTGGAGTTATTGGACTTCCAATAGGCACCTGATGAAGGCATGACAGGTGATTGGTGGTTTACCAGGCGCCTGGCCATCCTTCAACACACGGCTGTTCTGCATAAGCTCAGGTCATATTTCTTGACTCTATACTTGAGTTTTGGTACATGCAACTGAAGTACAAAAGACATGTGTCTGTCAATCAACATGCGCCTAAACATTGTTCAACAGTCGCCTAGTGTGCCAATGTGCGTAACTTGTCATTTTGAGCTCCAATCCATCTTATGGTACAGATGACTGAAGTACAAGTTTCAGCCGCCTGTCAATCTCCAGGCGCCTGAACTTTGTTCTGCAGTCGCCTGAATACACAAGTGCGTAAGTTGTCTTTTCTCAGCTCAAATGCATCCTTGTGGCAATCACATGATGAAGTCTTTATAAGCACATGCACAGTGGTACATGCGCCTGTGTAGTCTTCTACAGTAGCATGTCCTAGCTCATATTATAGCCATTAGGAAAATCTAACTGTTACACCAAGCACCTGATATCTCTTCATCGGTCGCCTGTCCGAGCTGTTTCAGCAAAAATTATAGCCATTGCAAATCTGATTTCTGGGCTTTTTGCTTGGGTTATTTGGGTTATTTTGGCTTCCTATATATTGGAGATGGCTTAGTTCATTTAGAACTCTTGGAAATCTTTGAAGGTCATATAATCTCTTCATCAAGCCTATCCTCCTTCATTCCCTTCATAGAGCTTCATTCTTATGCTATAGCATCTAAGCTCTATGGAATTTCTCCAAGGGATTTCAATCTCATTCATTTCTTCGAGAACATCTTTCTTCTCTTCATTCTTACACTCATTTAAGAAGTGCTAGGGTTCATTCCTAGAAAAGAGAAATATCATCAAGTGCAATCAAATCCTCAGCTCAAGCATTTGGTTTCCATACTTGCATGCCTTCTTCTTCACATTGGTAAGATCATCTCACAGCATAGGTAAGTGTTATTTTTGTTTCATCTTTTTGTGTGGAACCCTAACTTTCTTTCATTGGTGGAAAAAGGGTCTTCAGCCACGGAAATTTGGCCACGGACAAATCCATGGCTGATAGTAGGCTATCGGCCATGGATTTGTCCGTGGCCAAATTTCCGTGGCTAGAGAAAAAATTGGCCCACGGAGTATTGCCCACGGACATTTCCGTGGGCGTTAGCAGCCACGAAATTGTCCGTGGTCGATAACTATCAGCCATGGAAAAGTGGTGAGGAAATATATTGTGGCTGTAACGTATTAGTCAGTGATATTTTCGGGGCTAATAATAGTAACGACCACAGATAAGTCCGTGGCTAAAAGTCCGTGGCCAATAAATTTTTTTACCCAAATTGGGAGAGCCCGCACCCCCAATTTGGGTAAAACATTCCAATTTTCATCCGCCGAGAGAGAGAGAGAGAGAGAGAGAGAGAGAGAGAGAGAGAGAGAGAGAGAGAGAGAGAGAGAGAGACGACGAAGGAGCCGACGACGACGACAATGAAGGAGCCGACGACGACAATGACGAAGGAGCCGATGCCGATGCCACCGATGCCAGCCGCCTGCAAGGTACGCTTTTCGCCCTAATTTAGCTAGAATGGGTGGAGGGGGCGTTGGAGGGGGGTATCGTCCACCGTCGTTGCCCCAGCTCCCCTCACCTCCTTCTGAACTGATGGAGGAGAGCGGGAGCTGGGGCGACGGCGGTTGCTGACGCCCCCTCCGACGCCCCTCTCTTTTACTCCCCCAATCCCGGACCCCGACCCCCTCCGAACCATCCCTCACATGCGACCCCCCGCTCGAGAAACGTGTTAATTGTTAGGGTTAGGGTTAGGGATACGGTTAGGGTTAGGGCTACGGTTAGGGTTAGGGTTAGGGATATGGATAGGGTTAGGGATAGGGATAAGGTTAGGGTTAGGGTTATGGTTAGGGTTAGTGTTGAGTCTAGGGAAGGGGTTGGGTTGGGTGAGGGTTTAAGGTAGGGGTTCGGTTTAGGTGTTGGGGGTAGGGTAAGGTTTAAAAATATGGTTTTGGGTTAGGGTTCGGTTAGTGTTAGGGTTGGATTCATGCCTAGGATTAGGGTTGAGGGTAGGGTTGAGGTTAGGGTTGAGGGTTAGGTGTCAGATTGAGGTTTGGGGAATGTTTAGGGTTGTGGTTATAAGGGTTAGAGTTAGGGTTAGGGTTAGGGAATGGTTATGGGTCGGTTAGGGTTGGGGTTGGGGTTGGGTCTAAGGTTGGGGGAGGGGTTGGGGTTGGGGTTGGTGCTAGGGTTGGGGGAGGGGTAGGGATATGGGTCAGGGTGAGGGTGAGGGTGTACCATGTGAATTGCATCACGATGCAATTTCAATATCCATCACTATATGGAATTAATTTGGTAAAATCTGAATTCCAAAAGGAGAATACTCATAAGAGGACTGTGGCTTGTACTTAGACAAATCAACTCCGACACTACACTCTAGGTATGCTGGTTAGACGATGAATGTGTCATAAAATATATTTTAGTTATATTGTTGATATCAAGGGAAAAATAGAATGTATATTAATTTTAGATTAATGAGACCCTAGTCATGTTAAAACATACACTCTTGGTATAAAATTTATTTTAGTTATATTGTCGATATCAAGGAAAGATAGAATTTATTTTAATTTTAGATTAATGAGAACCTAGCCATGTTAAAACATACACAGTCGACATCACACCGTTGCGTGTTGATATACCCGATTTGGCCATCACAGGCACGGGTATTGTAGCAGCAGAGTGCACAAGACGAAGAAACACAATAAACAAAGTTATTTCATCTACCATTCAGACTAGGTCACAAAGGGCGTCAAAATTAACATAAAATTGTTGAACTTTTTTCCAGTAATAAGCTAAAAAATATGTAAATGTATAAAGATGTTCATTACGATGATTTTGCTTGGAATCAATAAAGAATGTGAATTACTCCATGCTTTATATCCCATTTATTTCATATCAATTACACAAATATTTACAGGACGTAAGCATCAATTTTTTAATAAATATTATGAAGTGCAGATGAAGAGAGTTTGGAACACGATTTTTACACCTGGTACAAGGACATCCCAGACCTCCCGGTCATCTGGGTTAGATACACATATTTTGTGCTTTAAGTACGGCTGTATAACAGCATAATTTAATTAGTTGGGAAACTAAATGGTAAAATACTTCGTACATTTTCAGGCAGTGCAAGTCATGGCATACCTTTGGCACTTACCACCCCGCCCTCTAGGTCAGGTACACAAATATTGTAGTACTGCTGTATAACATGTACAATTTAAATTTTTGTAAAACGAATTGTAAAATGCATCATACATTTTCAGGTGGTGCAGGACATGGCTCACCGGTGGCACATACACCCCCACCATCTGGGACATGTATGCTATTGTAGTTTTAGTATGTGTCTAAATGTGGACCTTTTAAGTTTTTGAATAACTAATTGCATAACATTCTATATATATTTTCAGGCACAGCTGGACATATACCCTCTTTCCCACATACCTCACTGCTGACACGTACATGTACGCATATTTTTATTTTAAATGTTCACTCTAGTTTGTTAAACTAATTGAATTTACATTGTCTTATTGCGTATGGATGCAGGTGTGTTAGAGGATATACATATTGAGACTCCCGACACGGCCGAGTCACATGCAGCCTCCACTTCTTAGACTGCCCCTCCACATGTCGAACCTGAGCCGATGGTGTTCATTCCATATGACCCAGACATAGAGCATGCCGCCTGTAGGCATGAAGAGGCAAATAGGAGGCAGCCAGACGTGGCTTTATGTGTGGCTTAGGTTCAGGTGACCTTGACACATGTCGGGGAGGATATGAGGAATCCAATGGAGGAGAGTGTATTTTTACGTTCCTGGGTGGACCTTAATCCAGCAGAGTTGGAGGTTATCAGGTGCATGAAAGCGACGCAGGTAATAATTTCATGTAACAATTCCTTTTATTATATGCGCTATGTGATTATATGTATGCGTCCGTCTTAGTCATTAGGTTTATTATTCGTAACAGAAGCATGATAAAGAACATTCCTACCAAGTTTTAGGGTTATAAGTGATATTTGGATTTAGATTATAAGTCACGGAGTATGAATTCGTTTATCTCCCCATTTAAATTCTCAAGAGGGCAATGCAAATGTGGTTTTAGATTAAATTGAAATATACGCATAGTTTAGACTATATGGTTTACGGTTATAGGCGAGATATATATATGTATATATCATATAGATGATTATATCATATAGATGATGATGATGATGTGTGTGAGTGTGTGAGAGAGAGGGGGGAGGGGTTGAGTAAAGATAGATAATGTCATATATATCTTAATCTTAATTATTCCAAACACATCAAAGTTTGGATATAATTAAGTTGTAGACTTGTATCATACATGAAGTCCATGTGGAGATAAACGAATTCATACTCGAATAGCGACTATCCTTCAGATGCAGAACTGATGTTCTCCGTAGTGCAGTGCTGATCCAACAAAGTAATCAGCAAATCTAGAATACAACAAAAATCTAGATCTAAAGTAAATAGACGTGCATGAATTAAGTAAGATATATTGGTTAAAGACTACACAGAGTTACAAATCAGAACTGGGATTGTTGGGTATGATATTAGTCATGACAGTTGTACGTAGCATAAATCTACGACAACAACTACTGCTACCAACCCCAACCCCCTCAGTATAGAGTAGGATTGCGGTTGTAGGTGCAGTGAAATAGCCATTGGTCGAAAACATCTAGTAGTTGGAGGAGGTGGGCGGGGAGAGGCAGTGTATTTTACCAATTAGTTTGCATGATTAAGCTTTTTCTTCACCGATCAGTTCGAGCCTCCTCACAGGGGCTTCCTCGAAGAGGTGGTTCTAGTTGCTGGTGGAACCGTCTTGAAGAATGTTGACATGGCGATGGACGCATCAAACGTCAAGGTGTTCTCCCTAGGATCCGCCTTCATTGTTTACAACAAAGAGCATCAACCTGCATGCAACTCAGCAGATCTTGAGGAGGTTGGACTGAAGAGATGTGACGAGGTTGTGGCCTTCGAATCAAAGACGGGTTTTAAAGTTATTGGCCACATGCTGTTATTGGACCACATTGTCGCATGCAGTTTGCCAAGGTCACAAAGTAGGGAGTGCTTTCTTTCTCTACAAAGAAAGAGAAATTAAAAGAAATAAATCGTCGGTTAGAACACAGTCACTTGAAACACTGTCATCGGATCTGTTATACATATTCAAAGTGACTGTGTTCTCTAATTCTTCCATGAAACCGTCAGATCTGCCTTCTCTAATTCTTCCCCATTACACAGCATAATCTAATAATGTTAAACAGATCTGTGTTCTCTAATTCTTCCCCATTATACACGTTCCAGAAGCTAGGTATACTTGGCGATCTCCCATTATACACGTTAAGGAGATCGCCAAGTATACCTAGCTTCTAGAACGTGTATAATGGGAAAGAATTAGAGAACACAAATCTGTTTAACATTATTAAATTATGTTGTATAATGGGGAAGAATTAGAGAAGGCAGATCTGATGGTTTCAAGGAAGAATTAGAGAACATAGTCACTTTGAATATGTCTAACAGATCCGATGACAGTGTTTCAAGTGACCGTGTTTCAAGTGACCGTGTTCTAACCGATGATTTCTTTCTTTTAATTTCTCTTTCTTTGTAGAGAAAGAAAGCACTTCCTACTTTGTGACCTTGGCTAACTACAGGCGACAATGTGGTCCAATAACAGTATGTGGCCAATAACTTTAAAACCTGCCTTTGATTCCAAGGCCACAACCTCGTCGCATCTCTTCAGTCCAACCTCCTCAAGATCTGCTGAGTTTCATGCAGGTTGAGGCTCTTTGTTGTAAACAATAAAGGCGGATCCTAGGGAGAACACCTTGACGTTTGATGTGTCCATTGCCATGTTAACATTCTTCAAGACGGTTCCACCAGTAACTAGAACCACCTCTTCGAGGAAGCCCATGTGAGGAGGCTCGAACTGATCGGTGAAGAAAAAGCTTAATCCTGCAAACTAATTGGTAAAATACCCCGTCTCTCCCTGCCCACCTCCTCCAACTACTAGATGTTTCCGAACCCATGGCTATTGCTACTGCACATACAACCGCAATCCTACTCTACACTGAGGGGGTTGGGGTTGGTAACAGTAGTTGTTGCCTTAGCTTTATGCTACGTACAACTATGGTCACTAATATCATACCCAACAATCCCAATTCTGATTTGTAACTCTTTGTAGTCTTTAACCAATATATCTTACTTAATACATTCATGTCTATCTAATTTAGATCTAGATTTTTGTTGTATTATAGATTTGCTAATTACTTTGTTGGATCAGTATTGCACTACGGAGAACATCAGTTCTGCATCTGAAGGTTA
Organism: Scilla litardierei; assembly: GCA_030789695.1. Classification (NCBI taxonomy): domain Eukaryota; kingdom Viridiplantae; phylum Streptophyta; class Magnoliopsida; order Asparagales; family Asparagaceae; genus Scilla; species Scilla litardierei. The sequence continues at coordinate 267,857,498 of CM061133.1, read as the reverse complement.
GTCACTATTTGAGTATGAATTTGTTTATCTGTTTATGGACTTCAAGTATGATATCATTCTACAACTTAATTATATCCAAACTATGATTTGTTTGGATTAATTAAGATTAAGATATATATGACATTATCTATCTTTACTCACCCCCTCCCCTCATACACACACACACACACACACACACACACACACACACACACACACACACACACACACACACACACACACACACACACATATGATATACATATATATCTCTCTCACCTATAACCATATAGCATATCACCTATAATACTTTGTGTTTGGGTCTGCGTATATTTATTGATCACTAGAAAGTACCCGTGCACATAAGGCACATGGATCAAAGTCAAAACACACATTGATACATATCAAGATGGGCTACACTTTAGGGCTATGCCTAGGTTTAGTGTTAAGGTTAGAATGAGTCGCAGAGTGGATTTTCCCCTATCATTTATTAGCGTTTAAATTAAGTAGACTAGCACCCAACATTGAGGGAATTGCATTTAACTCTATTAGTGTGATATAATGGAACAACAAAGCTTGCACTAAATGTGGGTATTTCTAAGTAGTTTACAAAATGGGTATTAGTCAACTTGCATTTTATTGGATGCATTTGCAAGTTTGCATTTTATTGGTTAAACATTAATCTCAACTAAAAATTCCAACTTTCACACTACTTAATGGTAAAACTCCGACAACATTCCCAAACTAAAATTCATCTCACAAGTACGGAGTCATACCACTTGGAAGGGGATGAAATCCTCTCCTCTTTCTCCTTCTATAAACTTTAGGAATTTAGGGTTAGGGTTTCGTCTCCTCCTCCGATCATTTTGAACTCTAGTGTTAGTGTTTGAGAGAGCATGAGAGGAAGGGATGGAGGGAGGGATGGAGCAATGGAGGGAATGAACTGGGAAGACTTCTGCCCAAAAAACTGGGAAGACTTCTGCCTAGTTTTCTGGGCAGAATCTGCCCAGAGCGCGCACGTGACCTTTGTTTTTGGCTGGGTCACACGTGCACTCAATTGCATGCTTGGTTTATGGGCAAACTCAAATTTTGAAGCGTTACTTGTCAAACTCAAATTTCGAAGCGTTATTTGTCAAACTCAAATTTCGAAGCGTTATTTGTCAAACTTAAATTTTATAAGTGTTTCTTTTTATCCTCGTTTATTATTTTATTTGTTTTACAGTCTAACATAATATTTTTTGGTAGGGTCAACATGGCAAGGGCGGGATTGGCGATGGAGGTCCTTCAGGACCTGAGGGTGGCGATGGCGATGGCGATGGCGAGGGGAGAGGGATTGGGGGTGATGGTGACGGTGGTTATGGATAGCGACGATGGTAGCGATGGCGGTATACATCGGGCTTGGTGGCGATGGTGACGATGGACGCGTTTGATGATGGCAATGGCGAGGCGGTCGATAGTGATGGTGCGGTCATGGGGATGCGGCGATGGAGTTGGCGTTGTAGGGTGTTAGGATTTTATTTTTAATGTTGGCATAAACATACTTTTAAACTGCGACTGTTGGCTATGTACGTATAATATATTTTATTTGATACATTGTTATCATTAAATGTTTGCACATCCTTTTTAATATTAGTATGCTTTATTTTGTTGTATATACATGTACATATTTTTTTAATAAAATATTGTATATTATATAACGAAAATACTTCAATTTTTAAAAAATAACAATTTATACTATCAGCCACATACAAATCCGTGGCTGATAGCACAATATGGCCACGGAAAAGTCCGTGGCCATTACGTATTGGCCATGGATTAAGTGCATGAAATTGACAATTTCGTGCACTAAATCCCTGGCCAATATGTAATGGGACAAATCCGTGGCTGATACCTATTTAAGGCCACAGAAAAGTCCGTGGCCGATAGTTTTTGCCAACGGTTTGTGTGCACGGATTACGTCAGCTTCGTGCCCGGTATCCGTGGCTTATATATATCGCCCACGGACTTCGCCGTGGCCTTAAATAGGTATCCGCTACGGATTTGTCCCTGGTGGATACTTTTATATTGTTTTTTATCCGGATTATCGGTCACACATCCGTGGGCATTAACCCGTGGCAAATTATTGGCCACGGAAAAGTCCGTGGGCAAAGGTGGTATTAGCGACTACGGTATCGGCAACGGATTTTCGGCCACAGAATTTTTTTCCGTGGCCGTAACGTTTCAGCCACGGAATCTTGGCTTTCAGCCATGGATTTGTCCATGGCTGGAAGCCGGTTATGTAGTAGTATTTGTGAGAGTTAGTTTCTCCCTTTGTAGGAGTTCTCGTCCTTGTGTAGGATTAACCCTTGTATATGGTTTGGTGTGTCCTTGTGTAGGACAAATCCCTTGTGTAGGGGGAGGGATTGTATTCACTACCTTGTGTAGGATTATAGTGAATATTGGTGTGGCTGGATGTACCCAAATTTGGGGAACTAGGGTAAAATATTTTGTGTTTGCGATTGTTGCTGTTGAGCATACTTTTTAATTTCCACTGCTTATTATGTCTTAATTTTAGTTATTTTTAATTAATCACTTTGCTTGCCTTTACATTATTCACCCCCTCTAGTGCAATTGTGTAGCTCCGCTGGGTCCAAACACAAATCTTGTAGGTGTCGCAGAGTTCTACGCACTATTGACCAGTGCCCTGTCATGCCACAACAATGGCACTGGTCTTCCCAATGTTTCTTTGGTGGGGGCGCTTCATTATTATTATTATTATTTCTCCTCCATGTGAACTTTCTATTCCCTGCATTTTCTTTGTTCTAGTGGCTATGTCCTTTAGCTTGATTCTTATTTGGTAACCCCTTTTGAAATTTCCCTTTTCTTTTGTTCTTTTGTTTGGAAGAAGATGTATTATGAGCTTCTGGGAGAAGTGCTGTGCCAGGAGCACGCATGTTATGAGTGGTGAGGAGAAGCTATCTATTCTGTTCAGCCATTAATAAGCAAGCCAGCAGCTTAGAATACTCGGTGAACTTTCATTCACAGTATTGCTACATTAAATTGCATCTTTTTCATGAAAAGACATGTAAGTCTTTTTTAGCATGCGTTCTTCTGAGATTTTTTCACCACACAACTTTAAGCGTGAGTTGATGTTGAACAGAGCTGAGTTGTACTCAACTATGGACTGAAAGTCATGTAGTCTTAGATTCTCCCACTCATGACGGGCACTTGGGAGTGTAACATATTTTTGATGTTTATATCTCTTCTCAAGGGCAGTCCACAGCTCAAGTGGATCTTCGAACGTAAGGTATTCAGCCTTTAAGGTCTTGTCCACGTGGTAACGAATATATAGTATTGCCTTTGCTTTTTCTATGTCTGTCGCAGAGCTATCTTTTGTAATCGTGGAACCTGGAGATTGGGCTCGCAGATGGAATTTGACATCCAATTGCCAACTTCCCATAGGCTTTCAGAATTTCGTAATCAAAACTTGCATTTTGCCATTTATCTAGAAAAGCACAATTTGCATGAATTAACAATACTGAAAATTATATCATGCATAGTTAATTTAAAATGAATAAGCTAATTGTGTGGATCGGCTAGTCATCGCAAACGAAAAATGTCCAATGTCCAAATTATACAGTCCCTTTAACATGAATTAAGAGAAAAAAATACAACTTTGGAAACCTCGTGGGTCCTATAAAAAATCTTCTTCATCAGCGATGGCCTCCGCCTCCATGAAAATAGCCATCGGTCTTGGGCATTACATTATATTCCTCACTATTTTTTCTCTTAAAAGGAAAAGAAAAGTGCGGGAAAATAAAAGTTGGACTTAAACAAGGCCGATCCAAACCCACAATATAGCCATTCATGCAAATTTGTGCTCAAGACATTTTCATTTCATTTCATCACAGATTTACAGGATATACAAAATTTATATATTTTATGCTAAATATTTAATTGAACCTTGGGGCGACGTCATACATCGTTAGGTTAGGTAACTAACGACAGAGCGGTCGTAGGATTCTCATAATTATTTAGCGAATGCTTACGAAAATAAGCAGAACATTATCCCAGAATTCATGTCAGATAGTATGTGAAATGAAGCATATTAATATGATCCTAAACAGGTATCACGATTGAATAATAAGCTAAAGAAATAAATTATGAACAAAGGTAATGGGGTCTATTTCAGAAAAAGTGAAAAAAATCTGAGCTATGCCCCCAATTTTATTATAAGAATTTTTCTTATTCACTCCCCCTATTTTTTTTCTTTTTATTTCCCCCTTTATCCACCCTTCTTTTCTTTCTTTTCTTCTTTTTTAATGTTTTGGGGGCCGAGACCCCCAGCAAAAGCTGTGGGCTTCGGCCAAACTGCCATATTTTTTCATTGTGTTTTTGGGGCTGAGGCCCGCAGCAAATTCAGTCCGCTAGGTAGACCCCGCCCTTATTTTCTTTTCTTTCTTTTTTGTTGTTGGTTGCCCCACGGGCTGTTGATGTGTGCTTCGACCTGCAACCAATATTTTCTCTCTTTTTCTTGTTTTTTTGTTGTGGGCCGAGGCCCGTAGTAAAGCTGCAGCGGCTTGGGGCCACCGGCGGGGGGTTTTGATGTGAAAACCATAAGTAGTGGTTTTTAGTGCCGCCGCTGTTAATGGTGTCGTGCCTCTGCTGCTAGGATGGCAACATGGGCATGGAGAGGGGGTGTGCCAGTGGCATGGGTGCCGCCAGCTGACCGACAGTTATGAAAGTTTTTTTGTTTGTGTTCGATCGACGGGGCTGCCGGCCGTTTAGCCATCGCTCTAGGGTCATGGCCCGTTACTGTCGCCCTAGGATCGACAGCCAGTCGCTGTCGCCCTCTCTCCAGGGTGGTGGGCTGGCGACCAGTGGTTGTTGCCCTAGGGCCGGCGACTGGCGGCCGTTCCCCTTCAAATTTTCCCCCGATTTGTTTGATCTTGAGTATTACAATGTAATATATATCATGATCATGAATAAGAATTACTGGGTTTTCAGGTATACCTCAAGATCGATGATGACATGTTTTTGGTTTCGGTTTGATGTTCGCACGTGAACCGTCCTTCGTCATCTGTCAAAGCTTTCTCAAACGTCTGATCTATCTCTTAGGAAAAGCGTGTTGATAACATGTTGTGAAGTACTTTCTGGTGGAGACTTCAGGCCTTTATTTATAGGGGAATATGGAAGAGTTCTTACAATGGTAGGATACAATGTTCATGTAGAATACAAACTCCTAATCTCCAAATAGATATGATAAGCCCTACATGGGCTTCTACATGGGCCATTCATAACAATTCCTCAAAATTTAATTCTTAGTCAGCAAACCAATTCAAAACAAACCTCCTTTATATAATAGATCACTCCAAATTTAGTTCCAATTCAAAATTTTAATTCCCCAAAATTTAGTTCCTTCCAGGTTTAGTTTTCTATAAAATTCCCCCTAAAATTTTAGTATTTCCTCCCATAATTTTCACAAACTCACATCCTAACCATTGATTCCTTAAGATTAAATCATATCTGCCTTTCTACTAACAGTTTTGTCCTAATAAGCAAACCCATTCAAAAATAGCCACTATTGTATAATAGATCCCTCCAAATTTTGTTCCCCTAAAATTCAAAATTTTAAATCCCCCAAAATTTAGTTCCCTTCAGATTTAGTTTTCTATAAAATTTTAGGGTGTTTCCCTTAAAATTTTAGAGTTTCCCTCAAAATTTTCACAAACTCTCATCCTAACAATTGATTCTTTAAGATTAAATCACATCAATCTTTCTACCAGCTCTTTTGTCATAATCAACAAACACTTAAAAAAAACCCTTAATTGTCCTTTAAATATATAGGGAGTGTATCTAAAATTCATAAAGGAAAAAAAATAAGTTGCTGTTGTGAAGGGATACTGCCGAGTTGGTTAGTCGGTTGGGATCACGGCTTATCTTATATATAAAACCGTATATATTGTATCTTATCTGTATATACTCCTCTATATGCTATAAATAAAGAGCTGATGGTTCCTTCCTCAGAGGATGATTCATAACACGTAATCAGCACGAGTCTCTAAACAAAAATTTCACACAAAATCGATCGTTGCGAAAGCGAAGAAAGGCGGGAGACCCACACGCGCGACGTCAAGCTTCTTCAAACGAGCGTCGTCATCTGTGTAGGCTTCGTTCAACTGTTGATAGATCTGGAGGACGAATCTAGATGTATTTTCTCGCCAAAAATGTCATTTTTATCATACTTATGATAGAATTATCCATAAATCTCGCAAGATCGAAGTGGAATTATGGCTAATCGCCTAAATCAACGACTTTTATCGTCCAAAAATCATGTTTTAGCATGTTTTTAATCTGAAATATAGTAAAAACAATATTTTGATCTACCCCCTCGAAGGCAGATTTAGATCCCCCACCCTCGACATCGTCGGTGGCTTGCCGGCGGCCGCCGTCGCATCTCTCCGCCCCGAAGGCAGAACCCCCACCCCTAGCTAGCGTTTCCTACCGATGTGTGCACACCCCCTACCCCACAGCGGAGGGGGCCACTGTCCCTGTCCCACCTGCCCTGCTCTCGGCAGGGGAGGTGGCCGCATCTACTGCCCCCGCCCCCAGTAGGGGCTGTTTCGGTCCTCCCGCCGCTACGGCGGGGGCTCGGTCCCCCCTGCTATAGCAGAGGGGGGCTACTTGCTGAAACCCCGCCCACTACGGCAAAGGGGGGTGCCACCCCGTTGCCCCTCCCCCCACCTTGCTGCGAAGGGGGGCCGCCTCTTTTACCGGCGGGATCTTCCCACTGAAGGACGCACGGGGGCAGCGACGGCAGCGACGGCATGACCTAGCCGTCGCCCCTTTCCCTCTTATTACACGGGCTGAAGCCCATCAAAAAAAGACTTAAGCACTGCGGGCCTCAGGCCCGCAGCCACGCTGCGGGACTCGGGCCCGCATGCCTCAAGTCACTCTACTTGAAAAAGAGGGGGGCAATAATTGACTGCGGGCCTGAAGTCCGCAGCCACACTGCTAGCCTCAGGCCTGCAGCCCAAATTCCTGAATAAAAAACAGAACAATTTTTAAAACGGGGAGTGGCTAAAAATAAATTTAAAAAAGGTTTTGGGGACCTAAAAATTCATGAAAAATCATGATATATTATGGGGCATTAATAGGACATTAAGGGGACTTTTGGGGACATTTGGGGATAATTTAAGGGGGAAAATTTCTTCCTTTTTATGAAAAACATGTTATATTTTGGGCTCTTTTTCAATCTTTTTGAATAAACCCAAGTAGCACAACCCTTGCATTATATGATACCTTTATAGGATCATAACTATATGCTACACATCATTTTAGGCTTATTCTATGGATAAATTATATTTGGTTGTGCAAATATTAAAAATTAATAATTAGGAAGATCCTGCGACCGTTTTGCCGTTAGTCAGCTAACCTAACAGTGTATGACGTTACCCAGTGGTCCAATAATTATTAAGTGATTAAATTGTTTAGCCTTCTGTGAATATAAATGCTTGTGATGCCTGTGATGAAAATGATTGCTGAAAATGTTTGATGAGCACAAATTTTTACATGGATGGCTAATTGCGGTTTTGGATCGGCTGTTTAAGTCCCGCATTTTATTTCCTGCACTTTTCTTTTACTTTTGAGGGAAATTGTAGTGAGGAATCTATGTAATGTCCAAGACCGAAGATTACTTTCCATAGAGACAAAGGCCACACTTGAAGCTGAAGATCTTATATGGGACCCACATGGGTTCCAAAGTTGTAATTTCTGTTTAAAACTTTCATTTGTGTAATATGGACTGTAATGGACTTTGGACTTTTTATTTATGTGGGACTGGCCGATCCACGCAATTAGCTCTTCATATAAAAATTGCCTCCGCATGATAATGTTTATTGTTTAAAATATTAATTCATGCATATTTGTGCTTTGCTAAATAAAATGGCTAATGTCACAAGTATCGATTTCGAAGTGCTGGATGCATCAGGAAGAAACTATCTGAGCTGGCAACTCGATGTGAAGGTTCATCTGCGGGCTAAGTCCCTCATTTCTGCTGTGACTAATAATGAAAATGTAAGCGATATAGAAAAGGCGCAAGCCATTATCTATATTCACCGCCATGTGGAAAAAACCCTAAAGGCTGAATACCTTACGGTCGAAGATCCATTTGAGCTGTGGACTGCCCTTGAGGATAGGTATAAACATCAGAAAGATGTTATACTACCAAGGGCACGATATGAGTGGGAGAACATGAGACTGCAAGATTTTAAGTCCATATCTGAGTACAACTCAGCTCTCTTTAGCATCACCTCATGCCTGAAGTTGTGTGATGAAAACTCTCAGAGATCACATGCTGGAAAAGACGTACACGTCTTTCCATGCAAAAGATGTGATACTAATGCAGCAATACAGTGAATTCAAATTCACCAAGTATTCTGAGCTGCTATCATGTTTGCTCATGGCTGAATAGAGCATAGAGCTTCTCCTCGCCACTCACAACATGCGCCCCCTGGCACTGCCCCAACCAAAAGCTCACAATGCCTCTTCTTTTTCCAAAAAGAAGAGAGACAATAAACGAAAAGAAAGATCACAGAAAGGGGGACGGAACAAAAGGGCTAGGTGCCAAGTCCATCATCAAAGAAATGACGGGAAGCGTAAGTTCACCTGGCGCAGAAATGACAACAAGAAGAATGATGCAACCTATCCAAGAGGGATTGGAAAGACCAGTGCCATAGCTATGGCATGAAAGGCCACTGGTCTAGAGTATGCCGAACTCCACAGTATCTCCATGATTTATATAAAGAAAACAAGAAAAATAAAGCTGAAACAAACATGGTGACCTCTGATGCTCCATTCAAGCTTGCAGCTGACAACTTAGAAAATTATGACCTGCTTGATTGGCCTTCTATTTTTATCTTAGCTACTTGTTTTAAGAACATTTCATGTTATGAGAGCCTTTTAAATTATGTAATTTGATTTTGAATGAAAATGTTTCTCTGAAAATGTGCCTATATAATTCATCTTTTAATTGATGAACTGCTCTCATGACTGATTGGTAGACAATAAATAAACACATAAGATCCTTCAATACAAAGCCCAATATCAGGGCCATATTGAAGGTTCTGGGAATGCAACACTGTTGCTCCCAAATGACACAAAAATAAAGGATGCACTAATCTCTCCGAATTCCAACCGAAACTTACTAAGTTTCAAGGACATCTGTTTCAACGAATTCCATTTGGAAACATCAAATGTAAATGAAAAACAAATTACTGTATGTAACGTCTCAAGAAAAAGGAGTAAAATCCATACTTGAACATTTTGAGAGCTTTTCAACAGGCCTATACCATACAAAAATTCGGAGAGAGGAAGCGAATTTAACAGAGCACATGAAGTGTCCGACATCAGCCAAGTTTTTACTTTGGCATGACAGACATGGCCACCCTGGATCAGTGATGATGCACCGAATCTTATCATTTGGGTATGACTTGAAGGACTTGAAGAACTAGAAGATTCTTTAGAAGGGAGAATTCCCTCGCATCTCTTGCTATAAGGGAAAACAAATTACAAGGCCATCTCTATTAAAATCTGACAAAAGAATCTCCACGCTTCGTCGAAAGAAAATAAGGAGATTGATGTGGACAAATCCACCCCCTAGTGGGCTATTTCGGTACTCTATGGTACTGATAAATGCATCCTCAAAATATTCGTATGTATGTCTACTATCGACCCGCAATTTAGCTTTTCCAAAGCTATTGACACAAATAATAATGTTGCGGATACATTTTTAAGACAATCAAATAAAGAAAATAATTCTGGTTAAAGTTGGAGAATTTACCTCCCAGTCATTTCAAGAGTACTGTCAGGCAATGGGAATAGAAATTGAACATCAAGTGCCGCATGTTCATAACCAAAATGGGTCGGCAGAGTCACTGATAAATAGACTCCAATGGATTGCACGTCCATTGTTAATGAAATCCTGATTGCCGGTGGATGCATGGGGACAAGCAAATTCTGCATGCTGCATCGTAAATGAAAATAAGACCATCTGGAGGTCAAAGTCTCCAATGCAACTTGCATATGGAATGCCACCGAACATTTCTCACTTGAGAATCTTCGGTCGCGTAGTTTAAATCCCCATCGCACCACCACAGAGGACAAAAATGGGTCCTCAATGTCGCCTAGATATCTATGTAGGGTTTGACTCACCCTCAATTATAAGATACTTAGAACCCCAAACGGGGGACGCATTTAAGGCACATCTTGAAGACTGTGATTTCGATGAGACGAGTTTTTCCAAAATAGGCCCAGATACTGGAAAAGCTGGCGCGAAGAAAATTATAACGTGGGATACAAAAAGTTTGACCCACTATGATTCGGTAATGAAACAATATGAAGATGAGATCCTGAAGATCCTCCACTTACAGAACAATGTTCACCAGTTACCGAACTCATTTTCTGACAACCATAAGATTGTCAGATCACACATCCCTGCTGCAAATACTCCAGCTAGGATTGACATCCCTGAGAATGGATGCAATCCACCAGCAGCAGAAATGGCCGTTCCTCAACAGAAAAGGGGCAGACCACTAGGCTCCAAGGACAAAAACTCCTGAAGACCTTAAGACAATACTACCACAGAACAATGAGCTCATGTCCACACCCTCACCTTTCCCGGAATCCACTGCAGAGAAACTGCCGGGAAAAACTAAAATGAAAGTAAATGTTGTACGTACTGGGGAGGTGTTGGACAGAAAGAACATAATTGTCGACAATGTATTCACATATCATATTGCCATATAGATCGCAAAAGCGATGATGTATATCAAATATCATTCCATACTTTGTTGCTAAAATGCAAACGTAGAGATTGGCCAAATGTGGAACGAGGCACTAAAAGATGAGCTGGACTCACTTATGAAACGTGAAATGTTCGGACCTGAAGTCCAAACACCAAAAGGTGTCAAACCTGTGGGTAAAATAAAGTATTGCATACATAAGAAAAATAAATACAAAATCGTATGCTATAAGGTACAACCTATAGCTCAAGGATTTTTTTTCGCTGAAACTATGGAATGAACAAATTAAAATGAGCATGACTCATAAATGATGCATCAGACTCGCTAAGTTATCAAATGCCAATACCTTACGATTTGGCAAAGGAAAATTTGGATATGCTGTTATTGGATGTTGTGACGGCATACCTTTGTAGATATCTTGGTAAAGATAAATTTCACATTTCCTTAAATGCCTGAATAGACTTCGGGACGTCTATTCTATTGAAGAAAAACAATAAGAATAATAAATAATGTACAACCAAGAGAATCACTTGACAAAGCAATGATTCCTACTAAGGGTTGTCTTTGCATCTAAGCAAAGAAGAAGATTTGAGATCATAGTAGTAAACAACTTAAATCTCATCAGATCTTCTGAAGAGAAAACCGAAACATCTGTTCAAGCCTGACTATTAAATATGAAATAAAAGACCTAGGCAAAAATAAATTAAGTCATGGCTTACAGATTTATTATCTTAATAGACTCCTGTTACATACGCCCAGAAGTGCGTTGGAGAAATTACAAGGACCATTGTCATCCAAAGTACACCTATGGTAGTACACTCTATGAATGTACAAAAAGACCCCTTCCGATCGCTGGAAGAGGGGGAGGATATAATTGGTCCTAAAGTCCCTTATCTAAGTGCAATCAAGCACTCCTGGCTAACTGCACGCGTCCCGATATAGCAGTTGCAGTAAACTCATTAGCCAGAGATAGTTGGCACCTAAAAGGGCCATTAGACCAGAGTTAAACCTTCTGCGCTTCCTCCAAGGGTCGAAAGATTTGGGCTTACATAATAAAGTATCATCCTCCATGTTTATGCAAATGCATGTTATAGGTCCGATCCCTATACTGAGAAATCACAGACTGGGTACCCACAGTGGGATGGCCATCTACTGCAGATCTGCAAAGCAAATTATGAAGGCCACATCATCCTATCATTCCGAGATCCTTACCACACCAATGGTGTATTTGAGGGCGCCTGGTGGTACATCACATCCCAGTGACGACTGGGATAGAGGATGATATTGTGGAGCTGACCACATAGTCTGAAGACCACATCAGAGGCGACAAAACATAGCACACCTCTCCAGAGTTTCTGGATTTAGCAGCTGCTTAATGGTGATAATATTTGTAATTTGTGTATAATTTCGGAATGTTGTTAATATGAGTGATGATATACGCCGAAGAGATTTGAAAGCCTAAGGGCTTTTTCAGATCAGGAGGAGTTGAGGGAATTTTTACTCTTTTCCCTTAGCAATGGTTTTTCCACATGGTTTTCCATAGCCAAAGGTTTTAACGAGACAAATCACATCAACTCTGGATCCTAAAGTATCCACCCCTTTGTGACGCTCAGAATCCCGAAGTGTTCATGAGCAGAGTCGCTTGTACAAATTAAGGGGAGTTAGAGAGCGTTTGTACTCTTTTTCATTAACTATGATTTCTTCCATAGGGTTTTGTGTAGCTAAAGGTTTTAACGAGGCAAACCTCACTAACTCAGGATCCTGAAGTATCCACCCCATGTGAGACTCCTACTACACTCAGAATCCTGAAGTATACATGAGCAGAGTCCACACCTATGGCTGAATAAGGGGGAGTGTTGTGAAGGGATAATATCGAGTTGGTTAGTCGGTTGGGATCACGACCTGTCTTATAGATAAGATCATATTTATCTTATCTGTATATGCTCCTCTATATGCTATAAATAAAGAGCTGGGGGTTCCTCCCGTAGAGGATGATTCATAATAGTTGCCTCTAATTTTTCCAGCCTTTTCTCGTTGTTTAGGCTAAATTTTCTAAACTGTTAAATTTTTACCGATCATTTCTAAGTTACTATGAACTTTTAAAATTAGTCTAGAATATCTTAAACTTTCTTTAACATTCTCTTTAAATTATATTCCTTTGGCGGGTGGTTAAGTAGTTCATTGCGTGGGGTTTTAACAAATATATTCTTATCAAAAAAAGAAAAAACTAATTTTAGCATGTGCATTGTTTAATTTATTTTATCCTTTTTGCAATCATTTTAAATTTTTATGTTTTAAGTTCGGCATGTTAGTTTTTGAAGACACATTATTTTTTATATTTATATTTTCGTAGGGCTCACAAGTTAGTTTCATATATCTTAAAGGAACAAAGTCGTTTTTAACGCCTACATTAATAAAATTTGGTTGGTTATAGAGAAATAAAAAATATTAGTATGTTTAAAGAAATTGAAAGTTCCTGGTAATTAAAAAAATCAATGAAAGATTTTGACAGTTTATGAATATTTAGCCATTTATTTATTCCAAAGTAATTTATTTTGTTGTGATTCCGCTAGAAGAAACTCTTCCTTGTCCAAATGCCTAAGGCAATGCATTTTTGCATACGATCTTTTAATTTTTATTATGGCCTTGGTCCAAAATATGGTGGTATGGGATGGTAATGCGACACCATGCGTGTGTCATACATCTTTCCATGCATGATAGTGTTGTGCTTACGTTATGTTCGCTTCTCCTGAATTGTTATGATACATTCTACTATGCACGATTATAATATGCATACTTTGTTGAAATTATACTTCAAATTCTCAATCTGGGCTTGGCACGACCGTGCCAATCTTGCAGTTCAATTGGCATGGTCGTGTCAAGTTGGAAGGGAGGTGCTTAAGAAATGGCACAACCATGCCAAAGACTCAGTTCAATTGGCACGGTCGTGCAGAGTTGGGAATACCTTATACAATCTACATCGAATGAAGTGGCATAGTCGTGCTAGAATCGGCACCTCGCCTAGAATTCGACTTTTGATCTAACCCATTCGTCTGTTTTTGGGTCAAATCGAATGATCATGATTCCACACTACTCCAGAGGCTATTTAAACCCTTCCTTAGGTTGGTTTTGGAAAAAATAAGATGGGAGAAGAAGCGTGTGTGCGAGCCGTTATCCAAGTTCTTCTTCTTCGCACGTCTTGGAGATTTGAGTGCATGATTTGTTGAGTGAATTTCTTTATAATCTTTTTGTTGGAATCTTTATTTTTGGATCGAGAGATTGTTTATGAGAGCTCGGTGTGTTTTCTTCTTGTGAGAAGAATTTGAACTCTGGGTTAGGTGTTGTTTGGTGCTCTCGTGTGTTGAAGAAGATTAAAGGAGTCGGGTGTATTCTCTCTGATCTTATTAGTGAAAACCATCATCAGGAGGTGCTATTAGCAGGCCAAACCAGGATAAACTCTGTGTCATTTTGTGCTTTATTGTTGCTTTCTTATTTAGTTTCTTTTATCTTTGTTTTTGGTTGGTTAGACATCTGCTACTATCATTTCTCTCTGTAAGATCGTGACGTAGCGATTAGTTGATTTGTTGTCCGTCAGTTTCTGCTGTGCAGGAACCCCAACAAGTAGTATCAAAGCATCCAAGTTGTTGGAGAGTACATAATGGAAGAGACATATTCAATAGAGACATATTCTATAGCCAGGTACAAGATCAAAAAGTGCACAGGAAAAAATAGTTTCACTCTCTGTTGCATGAGGGCGAAGGCTATGCTCAAGCATGATGGGCTATACAGGATAGTCTTTGACAAGAAATCTATTACAGATACTATCACAGACTATACGAGGTCAGAGCTAGAGATAACAACCCATATTGCTATTCAAATGGCCTTATCAGACTAAGTCTTTTACAAGGTTGCAAAAGAGAAAACGCAGAGTCACTGTGGAAGAGACTTGAATCCCTTTTCTGATAAAATCACTCACATGAAAGTTGTATCTACTACAGAAATTGCTCATGCTTAGATTGACACTGGGGACATCGCTACAGGATCACCTTGATGAGCTAAATCAGCTGGTTTTGGATCTGTAATCTATGGAAGATAATGTTAGTGATGAATACCAGTCAATTACATAGCTATGTTCCTTTCCTGAGGAGTATTCACACTTCGTCAAGACCATGACGTAAGGCAAAGACAAAATCTCTTTAGAAGAGGTCGAGGCAACTCTCCGCATGTATATGTGATTCGAGATGAATATTGCATAGTTAACCCCGTATTTAGCCCTATTTTGTGCTTATATGATGCTTAATTGGTCTCTAATACGTTCGTATTTTGTATATCAACACTTATTAGAGCAAACCCTTATTTTATGCACAAAACAGTAGTATACTGAGTCTTTCTGCACTTTTTATATTTTTCATGGCTAGGTTTCGATCTCACGATTCCAACGACTATTTATTTGTAATTTTCTGATATCTGTGCTAATTACTGTGCATTTTTGAATGCAGGATACCATTTAATTGGAGAAATACGAAAGAAATACGTTTAAAATACGAAAATACGCTGCCGCTACGTGTATCAGACCAGAGGCGGGACACGTGGCATAACCATAGCCGCACGATGTTGATCCGACGACCCAGTGAAGAGGGCGAAAGTGCGGCGACGTGGCTTCATTCCGTCCGCACGATCTTCATCCGACGGCCACGGACGATGCAAATTCGAATCAGCGAACGAAACGGAGCGAGCGTCCGAGGCACCATGCGATGAGATTGTAGCGATCTCCCGTCCAATCGAACGGTCCAGACCAAGCGAGCAGCGGATATGAGCGGACGAAAAAAGTGGGCGACGTGTTTTCTCCTCGACCATAGATTTACGATCGAACGACTACGATCAGCGGGCGAACAAATATGCAGCAGATTCAAATGAAGCGACGATGTGGCCTAATATCTGTCATTGCTTCGAGATCCTACGGCCGCGAGTGGATCCGAGCTGAACTCGGAAACAAAGCGTGCGCGGACCCGCTTGATGCCATGTGTCGCCACTGTAATGAATCCTGCCTTTGATCGACGGTCGAAAACTTCCAGTGGCTGTGTATATTAGGTTTGGGCGTAAATTGAAGCGGATGCGGACCCAATAAGCAACTTAAACCCGCAATGTTTATTATTTAAGCGTATTCTAGGGTTTTGTTGCGTATTCTGGCGTATTGGGGGCTCTAGGAGCTGTATTTCGTCATGAAATTTGGAGGCCCTGGGGATAGAGGCTAGATCTATTATCTGAAGGAGTTTGGGGTTTAATTGTAGAGTTTTGGTGATATAATTCTAAACTTTACCCTTGTATTTGATGCTTTTTCATTGTATTTCGATACTTGAACGATGTATTCATCTATGAAATGTGTTTTTTCTTGCACCATTAATAGCTAATCTTCTTGTGCTATGGTTGTGATGTAATTAGGAGTATGTAATCGTAGAATTTCATGTCTTTAGCCTTAAAATCATGTTAAAATTGCTCGTAACGTTGATTTCTACATCGTATTTGTTGGTTATTATTCATTGTCTATATTATTGATGTTCCCTATGGCTAGGCCCTGATAAGGCTAGTAAGTTCATGTTCTCTAAGCAGGACATATCATTGCGTTCATCATTTAATGAAATCAACGTTGCTAGTAATGCGTATACGGCTATTTTAACTAGTTTTTATTGATTCATCTTCCGATGTCTTCATGCCTTGACCGAGTGAAGCATTGTGTGATATTAAAAGACATGATATTTCAGCGATTATAAACTCCTAATGAAGTCACAATCGTAGCGATTATATACTCTTCATATTGATACCCCAATATTGCCTTCCCTGTAGTTATCGTAGGATTTTCTTTTATTCTTTTAAACTCTTGATATCATATCCTTATATCTATAGGTGGTTGGTTATTACCGTATTATTACTCTTTACAAACCGAAGTTCGTAGTTTTACAGGTCAGTTGTCCTGTGGATACGATACCTGGACTCACCAGGATTATTACTTGTTTGATCTCCTGCACTTGGGAGTAGCGCTCACACTATTTGAGACGAGTCAAGTTTTTGGCGCCGTTGCCGGGGATAACAGTACTTGTAAGCTACAATTTCAGTTCGTTTGGAGGAACATTCGGTGAGATCTTTCCATATTATAGTCTAGGATTTTTATTTGTTTTTTGTTTTGTTTTCTCTTTATATAAAATTCAAAAAAAATGGAGTATATGAAATTCTATCGCATAAACAATTTGTATGATGCCGAGTACGATATTGCACACAAACAGAGGATGGAGAAGCTCAAGATCGTTGGATTTAATCAGACTGATTGTGAAACTTTCTTTCAGGCCTGGAGGAGGTTCACAGACATACTATCGAGCTATCTGCAGCATGTGTATACAAAGAAAGAGCTTATGGAATCCTTCTTATCTGGACTACGACCACAACTGCAGGAATTTTTGGGAGTCATGACGCCGACAGAGGCGTGGAAATACATGGAGTCCTTATATGAGAATGATGAGACCATTAAAGAGACTTCAGAGGGTGATTCAACGGAGCCTTCAAGCCTTGATCAAGGGGAGCAAAGCGTAGACGTACCATTGCAATCTTTGAAAGGGAAAGTTCAATTGCTTATTCAGACACATGCGGCAACATCCCATCAATTCCAAGAGAATTTCCTTGCTCGGAGTCAGCAAATTCAGCAATCCATTGAAAATCTTACTTTGATTGCCACTTGCTTAGAAGAAGGTAATTCTTTTGAAATTCAATTTCCAGAATCTAATGCGAGTTCATCTTCTATTGCAGGTATATCGAGCGAGCATGTCACGATGAAGGCATAAATCAGAGCATTAACATGACTGGAAGCGTGTGCAAAGAAGAGGATACGCTAGCAATTTTGGATGAACAGGAGGAAGAGACGACTAGGGATACGTGTTTAGAGATTATCGCTATGGAGCCCGATCCACTCTTTCCCCCATTTTTTTCCAAAATCATTTACCCCTCTCCCCAATGACTGAGCATCATACCGAGAGTAGTGCATATTTTTCAGGGAGTAGTCGTCAATATGCTCTAATTTATTTCACCTATTTTGATGACTACATTTGGAATACTTTTATTGCAAAGAATTTTAGATTAATTTGGACCAACATAACTCATCTCTTGCAGGACATTGGTAAACAAGTTATAGAGATGCTTGGAGTTGTGTTGCTAGGGTCCAATTTAGCTTTTGGAGGAAGGATGTTTACCGAGGAACGCAAGGAGCAAATAGAACAACTTTCTCCACCATTAAAGATTCGTGATCCGCCATTTGACCACGGTGTGTTCTTTCCATTAGCGTAGATTTTATATGCTTTTTAGGATGCTTGCTTTTGAATAAACTCATACTCCTTTCGACATTAAGGACAATGTCCATCTTTAGTTGGGGGAGTGTATGAGACCTTAGGATTTTTTTTAAAAAACAAGGCAAAGAAAAGAATACATTCATCAGCCTCATCTTTTAAAACTCCTTCTTATACCACAAATGCAGATGATTATGCGTTATTTGTGTTCTAAAAATTGTTTATGGCTTGAGTTAATTATTTTTCTCTTCATGGAATTACTGTTAATATGCTATTCATGAAAACTTTCAATTGCCATTATTAATATCTCGAAATAGTTTGAATTTATTTCATGCATGCTAATGTGATGAAAAAGCTTAAGTATGCATGATTTATTAGAATAGTCTTCAAGTTGAAGAGGAATTTGGCCGTTTTTATTAATGTTTATGTTCGAAGAATGGGTGTTGAGTTGCTTATGGAAAAAAACTTGAAAAAAAAGAATACAAAAAAAGTGAAAAGGGAAAAATGCATCGTTCCTTTGAGTTCATTGATTAGCTGGGTCTTCGTGCCTCAGGAAGCATTGGAGATTCGCGTCAAAAGATGGATGAATGGGGAGTGCATAAAAAAGAGAGAATAAAACTTAGATGATTCGAGTATTAAGTTCGAGGGGCTCTTCTAAGCCTAATGTCCGAAGGTCGTCTGGCCTAGGAATCATTGATTGAAAGCTCGCTACATGGATCATTCTAAGTCGTCAAAAAAAGAAAATAAAAAGAAAAGATGGTGAATAAACTAAGCAACATCAATACCCGTATTTGAACGGTTTTTTTGAGATGCCAAGTCATTGGAAATAAGAAAACTAGAATATAATGACGTGTTATACTTTCGCTTGCGCAAATCGATGCTTGCATGCTATTTATTCGAATTAAATTAGAGAAAATATCATGTGATTGATCTTATTCATGGATTGTGTATATTGATGGATAAAATCATGTTGGAAAGTGCATTATTGAACCATGCCATAAGTGATTGATAGAATTTATAATTTTATTAGTCATCCAATCTAATCGCTCTTTTTGCTAGGGACTAGCAAATCGCTAATTGGGGGTGTGATTCGAGGTAAATATTGCATAATTAACCCTGTATTTAGCCCTATTTTGTGCTTATATGATGCTTAATTGGTCTCTAATACGTTCGTATTTTGTATATCATCACTTATAAGAGCAAACCCCTTTTATGCACAAAACAACAGTATACTGAGTCTTTCTGCATTTGTTATATTTTTCATGGCTAGTTCTCGATCTCACGATTCCAACGACTATTTATTTGTAATTTTCTGAGATCTGTGCTAATTACTATGCATTTTTGAATGCAGGATATCATTTAACTGGAGAAATACGGAAGAAATATGTTTAAAATACGAAAACTTGACTCGTCTCAAATAGTGTGAGCGCTACTCCCAAGTGCAGGAGATGGAACAAGTAATAATCCTGGTGAGTCCAGGTATCGTATCTATGGGACAACTGACCTGTAAAATCATGAACTTCAGTTTGTAAAGAGTAATAATACGGTAATAACCAACCACATAAAGATATAAGGATATGATATCAAGAGTTTAAAAGAATAAAAGAAAATCCTACGATAACTACGGGGAGGCAATATTGGGGTATCAATATGAAGAGTATATAATCGCTACGGTTGTGACTTCATTAGGAGTTTATAATCTCTAAAATATCATGTCTTTTAATATCACACAACGCTTCACCCGGTCAAGGCATGAAGACGTCGGAAGATGAATCGATAAAAACTAGTTAAAATAGCAGTATACGCATTACTAGCAACGTTGATTTCATTAAACGATGGACACAATGATATGTCTTGATTAGAGAACATGAACTTACTAGCCTTATCAGGGCCTAGCCATAGGGAATATCAATAACATCGACAATGAATAATACCAAACAAATACGATGTAGAAATCAACGTTACGAGCAATTTTAACATGATTTTAAGGCTAAAGACATGAAATTCTACTATTACATACTCCTAATTATATCATAACCATAGCACAAGAAGATTAGCTATTCATATTGCAAGAAAAATCACATTTCATAGATGGATACATCGTTCAAGTATCGAAATACAATGAAAAAGCATCAAATACAAGGGTAAAGTTTAGAATTATATCACCAAAACTCTACAATTGAACCCCAAACTCCTTCAGATAATAGATCTAGCCTCTGTTCCCAGGGCCTCCAAATTTCATGGCGAAATACGACTCCTAGAGCCCCCAATACGCCAGAATACGCAGCAAAACCCTAGAATACGCTTAAATAATAAACATTGCGGGTTTAAGTTGCTTATTGGGTCCGCATCCGCTTCAATTTATGCCTAAACCCAATATACACAGCCGCTGGAAGTTTTCAACCGTCGATCAAAGGCAGGATTCATTACGGTGGCGACACGTGGCATCAAGCGGGTCCGCGCCCGCTTCGTTTCCGAGTTCAGCTTGGATCCACTCGCAGCCGTAGGATCTCGAAGCAACGGCAGAGATTAGGCCACGTCACCGCTTCATTTGAATCTGCTGCGTATTCGTTCACCCGCTGATCGTAGCTGTTCGATCGTAAATCTATGGTCAAGGAGAAAACACGTAGCCCGCTTTTTTCGTCCGCTCTTATCCGCTGCTCGCTTGGTCTAGACCGTTCGATTGGTGGGAGATCACTACGATCTTGCCATGTGGTGCCTCGGATGCTCCCTCCATTTCGTTCGTTGATTCGAATTTGCACGTTCGTGGCCGTCGGATGAAGATCATGCGGACGGAATGAAGCCACGTCGCCGCACTTTCCCCCGCTTCGCTGGGTCATTGGATCAACATCGTGCGGCTATGGTTACACCACATGTCCCGCCTTTGGGCTGATACGCGTAGCGGCATCGTATTTTCATATTTTAAACGTATTTCTTCCGTATTTCTCCAATTAAATGGTATCCTGCATTAAAAAATGCACAGTAATTAGCACAGATCTCAGAAAATTACAAATAAACAGTCGTTGGAATCGTGAGATCGAGACCTAGCCATAAATAATATAAAAAGTGTAGAAAGACTCAGTATACTACTGTTTTGTGCACAAAATAGGGGTTTGCTCTAATAGGTGATGATATACAAAATACGAACGTATTAGAGACCAATTAAGCATCATATAAACACAAAATAGGGCTAAATACGGGATTAATTATGTAATATTCACCTCGAATCAATATGCTTTAGAAGAAGGTGTCGAGAGGTGACACAAGTGTTGGTGATCAGGATGTAGCTCTTGTTGGGATCATCGGGGTAGGTGTTCCAAGCCAGGATATAAGACTTGGAGACCTAAGTGGAAGGGTCAAGGCGGCGACAACCAGGTATGCTATTACTGCTAGAAACTAGGACATTAGAAGAACAAGTACCTACAGTTGAAGGCCAAATTTAAAAAGGTTGCTCAGCCTATAGCAGTTTTGGTGGTGCTTACATAGATATCGATGATGGTGAGGTGTTAGCTGTGTATTCTTTTGAAGACAAACATGCTTCATGGATTCTTGATTCAGGGTGCGACTCTCATTTGACTCTGTTACGGAGTCACTTTGTATCATATACTCCTAGAGACGGTCCAGATGTGTACATGGAGAATGGAGCTATGTCTAGGGTAGCAGGGGTTTGCACAGTGCAATTCAGGCATGTACTAGACTTACAACAAAATCTTATATCACTTGGAGCCTTAACTGGTGTAGGGTGTTGGGTGGTGCTCAAGAGAGAGCAACTGCGGGTTTTTAGGAGAGGTCATTTTGTGATGATGGTAAAGAAGGTAGGCAACATTAATAATCTTCAAGGTCCGATGGTAATAAGTCGGAGGTCAAGCACACCGAAGAGCTCTAGTGGAGGAGCAGTTGAGACTCATAATGATGTCGTGACATGAAAGTATGGTTGGTTGAAGGATGGGATA
Organism: Scilla litardierei; assembly: GCA_030789695.1. Taxonomy (NCBI): domain Eukaryota; kingdom Viridiplantae; phylum Streptophyta; class Magnoliopsida; order Asparagales; family Asparagaceae; genus Scilla; species Scilla litardierei. The sequence goes on along the minus strand of CM061133.1, from coordinate 267,835,454 downwards.
GATACGGTGTGTAGCAAAGGATCGTCAGGTGACAGAGTTCATGGTACATCCCATTGTAGCACAACTCTGTGTGCAGCTCAGATTGTCTACATTAAAGCAAGTGGCTTTCGGGTAAAGTTATACTCCTCAGCAGGATCTCTTGCTAAGTGTAAGGAGTTGGAAATTAGCGTAAAGTGACCACATCACTTTAGTGAGGACCCACAGAGATGACATTGGTGGCATGGCTCACAGCTGGTGAGAGGTAGTATGTCCAAGGCATCATCTGGAGTACGTAGGACTAGCGGTTTAGAGATAAATAGGAGCAAAGGATCTCACAGAGATTGTGTGGGTGATGTGGTGAAGACTTGTTATTATGACCTAAGTGTGATGTACTAATATTTGTGTACATAGTCTGTGAGTGTTATGTATTGTAGTAGTGTAGTGTTATTAGAGTGGGCAGTGCATCGTTAATAGTAGTATTTTGTTATTAGTGTTATTAGGGTAGTATTGTTGTATTCCTAAGATATTAGTATCGTCTTAATTGTGTTAGTATGGTAGAGTGGTGTTGATATATTTGTTAGTGTATTATTTATGTTAGTAGTGTATTAGTGTTACTATGTTAGTAGCGGTATATTATAAATGGATTTGTATTAAGTATTTTAGTGAAGGTGTATAGTTATTAGTACACTAGTATGAGTGTCCTATTCTTTGGGGTTGTTGTGGATGGCAAGACCTTGTAAATAGTTATCTAAGTTTATGTGTTTTTGTGTAGGGAATAGTGGAGTGGCATGGAATGTAATTAACATTTTAGGTAGGAGGGCATTTCTGTAGTGAATTAGGGATGACATGGAATGGTAAATAATGACCAAAGATGTAGGGTAAAGATTGAGAGAGAGTTAGCATGAGGGTTTCCATAATGGCAATAGCATTATCTTATTGATTTTTTGGATAAAGATATGAGTTTTCTAGAAAACTCATGAATTTTCTCTCTTTTTCCTTCCTTTTCTCTCCTTTTCTTTTTCTTTTCATTTTGTTTTCTCCCTCTTCTCATATTGGCCGAAATTTCTTGGACGAAAAAAAAAGAAAAGGGAGAAAGGAAAAGGAAGCAGAAGAAAGAGGAGGAGGAAAAGAGAAGAAGGTGATTCCTTAGCTTGAGGATTTAGAATCAAGTTGGGGCTTCATGTGATGATGTTTGAGGATGGAACTTCATGGCCAAGGAGTAATCTTGGGTGGATTTATGGAGGCAAGATACTAGCTTTGACGATGGGAACCTAATCGCTCTAGCATGTTATTCAATTTTAGTATTTTCCCATGAATCTTTTTGTGTTGTTGGTGTACATGCTCTGTTCCATTTTTGTAATACACATGTCTCTCTCTAATCATCCAAAAATTACAAATTAATATAATCTAGAAATCTTACAATGTCAGCTACAACTTTCATTTGAGATCAACCTTAAATTTTTACTGTAACTAGGATAAAATTGCTAATATATACCGTAGTGTAAGAATCTGGTAGAAACTGCACACTGTCACCAAAAATTGTAGAAATCCCAGTGTAGTGATCCAACAGTTATGATTTTAGTTAATTTGGAAAGATAACTTCAATATCTACAACTTTTGTGTTTTGCCCTTACTGAAATTCTGACTGTAAGTTGATGTAAATGACAACTCTTTAAACTCAACATTTCAGTCAAAAAACAGATTCTGTACACTGTGGGGTTTAGTCCATATCAATTAGCCTACTTGTTCTAAATTCATGATATTTGATATCTGAGAAGAAAACTTCATTATCTACAACTTTCATTTAAGAAATTTTAGCAAATTCATAAGGGAAATGGATGATATCTGCCATTGTTCATGAATGTTTACATTTTTCCTGCAAGCTGAAATGTTAAAGTGATGTTCTAAACTATGTGTTGTTGTTAATTTGTGTTAGAGGAGGGTATATTTTTGGCATGGCATGAAGTGATGATGTTGTGATGGAATTGGTGAGGGGGCATAACACATAATTGCATGACCCCCTTTGTTGTTAATGAAAGAAATGGTGGAAGGAAAAGAATATGGCAATGAGTGTCCATGCCTCACATGCCCTTATTAAGATAGCATGTGTGAATGTTTCAAATTTCCTTATGTTAGTTGCTTACAACACTTCATACATAGTCACCCTTATGCACACTTGCTCTTTATGCATATTTACCTTTATGTCATACTTGTAAAATTGCATAAACAATAATGTTGAACAAATAAACTCTTGGGATATCTCATTCCACTCTAAGGAGGGTGACCTCCCAAGATGGGGTTTGAGGAAAAATCTGAGTAAGTGTAGCCATGAGGACTGGACTATGATGGTTGGATGAAATGTGGAGATTATTATACCCCCACAGGGGAATGTTCTGATATATGGTGACGTGATTCATGATATGGTGAGACTAAGAAGTTGGAGTACATCTCACTCCTGCCAGGATGAGGGAGTTCGAGAGGCCCCGTTAAAGTTAATTAGTGCTCTGTACCACTGGCGGGGTGGTTTGAGTGCTACCCCACCTTGGGGTGAGGCCCAGGTCCTTATGTCCTGCAGTTACTCAGGTTTCCAAAGAATATCACTAAACCTAAGATACTCAAATCTACATAATAAGCATGAAAATACTACTTCCACCTGATTTAGTTGTACTTGTTTTTTAATTATCTCTTCCTGCCTATGAATGTGTTGCAGTTAATTTTCTTTCCATTATATATATGCCTTTCTGTTCCACGGTATTCGGTATTTAGTTGAATAATATGACATACTAGTTAGGCATCTCTAATGGACACGCTGTGACATGCCCTCCCCTCTTTCCACATGTAGCAGGTAGTTGGAGATCCTGGGAGACTTGTGAGCATGGAGCTGGGGGTGTGGGGTAGTTTAGGGAGTTGAGTTGTACTCTGGGCCAGAGTGAGAGAGTTGGGTATGAGACTTGTGTAAATCTTTTGTACACATGACATGTATGTACGGATCGCCTTACCATTGCAATACTAACAACAACACATTAGAGGGGGGAATAGTGTAATGGAAATAAATTGTGCAATTAAAATTTAACTTGCAAATGCAGAATAATAAATGCAAGAGGAATTAATCAACACAATCAAATCAAACGCAAACACAAGATTTTACACTGGTTCCCCAAAACTTGGGTACGTCCAGCCACACCAATATTCACTATAATTCTCACAAAGAGAAGTGAATACAATCCCACAAAGAGTTACATCACCTAGAGGATTTTGTCCTACACAAGAACCAAACCAACCCTACACTGGGGTCAAACTCTCACACAGAGAATTACTAATTCCCACTCAGAGAATTAGGTTTAACCCTACACTAGGACACCAAACTCCCACAAAGAGAGTTACTCCCATAAAGAGAATTATTCCCACGAAGAGAATATCTAATTCCCACAAAGAGAATTAGGGTATCAAAGAAACACAAAGTAGAACAAATACTCTTACCTATGCCTTGAGATGAACTTACTCATTAATGAATGCAAGGCATGGAAGAGGATCTCCAAGTGATGAAGCTTGAAATCACTTGGATGATTTTCCTTGAGCTTGACTTCAATGCATGAAGGAGAGAATGAGCTCTAAGAGGGAAATGAGAGAGTTTTAGAGTGGCTTAATTAAACTCTAAAGATTTTCAATAGCATCAAGAAGTTCCAATGAACTCAGACCTCTTATATAAAAATAGGAACCATATAGGAGCTCTCAAAACCCAAGGAAATAGCCAAAAACAAAAAGCTGCAACGGCTAGAATCTGGGCAAAAACGTCAATGACAGTCGACTGATGAACAAATGACAGTCGACTGTCCAACGGCTAAATAATTCCCAACGGCTATAATCTGAGCCATGACAGTCGACCGATGAAGACAATACAGTCAATTGTATATAGGATATGCGCCTGTAAATCCTTCAGCAGGCGACTGCTGCAGGGGATGGAAATAAACAAAGAGATGCAACTTACACACTGTTTGAAGGCAGGCGACTGATGGCCAGTATATAGGTGACTGTCAAATGGACATGCGACTGTAAATACTAAAACAGTCGACTGACTAGCAAATTGGGATGAAGCCTAGACAATGCAAGTTGTGCACAGTCGACTGTTAAACAAGTCACCAGTGACTGTTGGAAGATAGGAAACTGTGAATTGACCGTCAGTCGACTGTTCCAAAAGCTCAAGTATGAGTCAATAAAATGTTGACTTGAGCAGTGTACAATAGTCGACTGTAGAAGGCTCGACAGGCGACTGGATCACCCACTCGACTGTAAAACCTTCATCAGGCAACTGTTGGAGAGCCAGAGACTCCAATTGAGTCTTTGGGCAGGATGAGGCTATTGGGTTGGATTCTGTTATAATCCTAAGGCTCACTAAGATGGTTAAATGCATATGTATAAATGAGTAGACCATCTATCAAGGCATTACATTAAACCTAGGCTCAAAAAGAGAGAAAAGCAATAAATGAAATAATACAAGGATTACATTGCTTTCCATAGAGTCTATGGTTTCAATCTTGATGCGTTGATGCTTCCCATCATCTCCAAGCTTTGGCACCCCTTGAGTCCAAGCTTTGGCCCTTCTCCTCTTGATGTCCATCCTTACACCAAGTGTTTAGTCTCCAAAAATGATATTTTTGAAATGTAAACTATGAGACTAAAACAAGAGAGTCATTAGCGACAACATAATGTTGTGATCATCATCAAAATAATATTGGTATGAAACACAAATACTCAACAATGTATATAAATATAAATGGATAGTTGTTTCTCTTTTAGTTATTTTTGTGTTGTTCTCTATGTTTTTATTCATTTTGGAGCATTACATGTACTCTCCCAGCACGTATGCAGTGGCCTGCAGTTGTCTTTTTATTCTCTCTCGTTCTTTCCTTCATCACACCCACCTCTTCGGGAATACCTTGGACCGATTCGTATTTCCAGGGTATTGACGTCCCCCGTTTTGCGTGATCATGCAAGTGTGCAATAAGATGGGGGATACAAGATTTAAAATATTTGTACCGCAAGTGCACGACGTTATAGTGTGGCTTGGGGGTCGAACACAGGGAGGCATGGTTGTACTTGTTTCAGAAACCTAGGGGTGAGCTAGCCTGAATCGATGGTTGGGTTGTCACGGAATGTAAATCCAGGGTTAAACAATATAAATGGAAACCCAGGACTTCGGTTTCCACCCTATCATGTGTTCTCGCTATTACGACAGATGGATAGGACAACGATCAGAATTAGGGTTCAGTTGTGAGACGTTGCCTTTAAGAGTGATACCAGCGTCCCATGGGCCCGATATTCCGGTCGGTGCCCAGGATGATACGTCGGACTACCCGGGTTTTGTCAGTGGGCATTCCTATGTCCATTAACAGTGACCGACTCCGAAAGCACTAAGCTCGTAATGATAACTCCCAACATCTCGTCCTGCCGCTCCCACGCGCAAGGATTCGATGTCTACACTAAGGGCGTGAGCTATGGCTAGGGAGTCAACCGCCAAGTTTATTCCCCCTCGGCCCAACGGTCAAAGGCGGTCTTTTTCCTGTCGATGACAATAAAACACCCTGCGTAACCAATAGATTCCTATTCCCTATCGATATCCTAGTCCTATGGATGCATTAGGGAGAACCCATGAAGGGGTTTCCACCAAAATCCCAGATTAGGGAATTACGCACACATTATAGCTAAAAAGCGATCTAAATGAAAATCAACCGTTAAAAACATAATCATGCAATTGAAATGCGGTAGTTATAATGCAATTAAGATAATATAAAAGTTTGACAAAGATCTGAACACTTACAAATAACCAAAAAATTCCAGCCGTAACAATAGGGAAAAAAGACAGAAGAATAATCAGCTCTCGTTTCTGAAAACCTAGGGCTTATATATATAGAAAACGACGTCATCCAATTGGTTGAAGTATCAACCGATCGGGTGACCTGCTTCGTTCTTCGGCAGCGGTCTTCAGAAACATCACCCGGTCACTCGACACGGTCGGTTGGCGCAAGCAGCTCGTCGTTTGGATCTTGCGGTCATCGGGTGAACCGATCGGTTGGAAAACGTCGCCCAAAAGACAGAGACTTGCGACGTTTTGGCACGGTCAGCTGGCCGTCGGGTGAGCTCTCTGGGTCGTCTCTTGGGGGAATCGGCTACAGATGAACTGATCGGGTGAAGGTCACCCGATCGGTTGGAATTCAGCTTCAATTTTCCGAGAAGTCTGTTGGGCTGAACCGGTCGTCGACCCGGTCGGTTGATGCTCACTTTGCTTCAGCGGCTGTCCGGGTCGTGCACGTATGCATCACCCGATCGGTTGAAGTATCAACTGATCGGGTGGGGGGCTGAAAGATAGAAATATTGGTTGTTTGACCCACTGGATCACGTGTGATTCCTTCCGTCGCTCCGGAGACTTATGATATCTTCGTTATGTGTCCCCTATGCTGGCAAACACCTGCAAACACGCAAAAACATGGGGAAGTGAAAGAAAACTAGAAAATACGAAAAATGGATATGGGACGACGGAAAATAACGGAAAAACACAAAAGAAGACGTTCGTGAATATCTGAAATATAAGCGCATGTCAAAATCCTCCAAGCTGAACCCTTCCCCGTCCTCGAGGAAGACGAGTGAGAGTAGGAGCTCGGAGGGAGAAAATAGAGAGAAAGAGAGAAAAAGAGAACTCTAAATCCTAAATCGCCCGTCAGGGCCAACAAAATCAAAAATGCCACACCAAGCAAGCAAACGCCAAATCACAACACTAAACCAAAGGAAACGAGTCCAAACAAGTGTCGTGGGCCCACGCGGTGAAGCACGAGTGAGTGTGGTCGTGTGCTAGCAGACGGTGTCACTATCTACATTGTGCTATAGGCTCCATATACACAAATCCAAGAAAAGACCCAAATATCGATTTGATTTGAAATAAGCGGTGAATATATAGCTCAAGCATGCCTGAGAAGAAAGTTAGAATCGAAACGTATCATGTGTCAGTGACTCCACAGCTATGGACTTGGACATCACCACACTATCGCCTAGATAATAGCTAGAAATTCCCTATTCCAAGTGTTTTCGAAAGCGATGGGGGGTTGAGATGATGTGGAGTAGAACATTCGGTGCAAATTCTCGCCTTCCCTTTATTCTCGGTAGGTAGGAAAATATTCACACACATTTTTTTTGGGTTTTGGATATATGTATTTTTTTGGGTTTTTGGCTATACAAATGTATAATTTTTTCTTTCTTTTCTCTTTTCTCCTTTTTAGATTTTTCTTTTCTCCTTTTTTTGATTTTTGGATTTTGGGGTATATACATGTGTGTACTCTCCCAAGTGGGAGAACGGTACACGACGAGGGGATTTGCACCAAGTAAAATAAAAAAGAAATCGGATTCTAAACACTTGGGCAAAGGAGATTTTTCGCTAATCAGAGCATAGGCTAAATGGGCTATCCTAGTCCTAATTGTGGGATCCGACACGTGCGAAATGAAGCATACGATATATATATATTCATGCATACAGAAGCAGACAGGAGGAGCAAATACCGCATATTCAAATCGAAGCATGATAATCTAGGGGTCATTCCTAGACAAATATAAAAATCAAAATCACAAAGTAGAAGCACACCAAACAGCTAGGCACGATGCACGACTCACAAAAAAGCTAAGTGGACCCACGATGCGTGAAATGCAAGAGGACTCGGCTTCCTAGGGTTAGCGAATGTGATTATCAAAGCCATGCTAGGTGTGTGTGATTTTTGTGGCAATTCATCGTATGGGGTCATCTCTAGGAGAAAGAGATAAAAAGAGGAAAAGAAAAAAATAAAAACATGATGAAAACGACTCAAAAACGAAGAAAAAGACGCAAATGACGCACGAAGTGCGACTCCCCCAAGCTGAAACTTGTATTGCCCTCAATGCAATAAGAGTAAAGACGGGAGGGCAATGAAAATGGGGGGGGATACGCACCGACACAAAAAGAAATGAAAAACGAGAAAAACACACATACGAAACTGAAAAATAAAGAAAATCACACAATACGACATATAAATAGAAAATAAAAGATAGAAAATCACAAGACACAACATATATACACAAGCATATATAGAAAACATCACACGACAGCACATAGAAAAAACGACTTCTCCCAAGCTAGACATGACAATGCTAGCGATATGATATGATCATGAAAATGCAGAGATATGCAAGGGGGAGGTCAGAAAACAAAATGGAATCAAAAAGCAGGAGAGGAATTGTCCTCGTCCTCCTTGGTGGAAGATGTGGGGGATGCGGGGGAGTGGGCAGGAGAGGTGACTGGTGTGCGGAGAAGTGGAGAAAGGGGTCGAGGTGATGGATGAGTGGGTGTGGAGGTGTGAATGATGGGTGGGGTGGTGGTGGTGATGGTGAGTGGGAGTGAAATGGCGACCAATGCGGTGGTAGATGGGGTAGAAGCGGCGATAGATGGGGTGGATACGACGACAGAAGAGGATGGTGGGGGAAGTGATCGTGATCGCACCTGCAATTTCTTGCGGCGCACATATGGGGTGACGGAAGTGGAGGGTGGTGGATCTGTGGGGGCGACAGTGGTGGTCATGAGTAGAGGTGAAGTGGTAGGAATGGAAATAGTGGTGGTGGGAGGGGATGGTCGCCTAGGGGGTGATGGGTGTGGTGATGAATGTGATGGGGGGACAGAAGCCGGGATGGCACTACTAAGCCCAGCCCCGGGGTCTCCACGAGACGCAGGAATGTCCTGCTCGCCTAAGTGGGCGATAGGGGAAGGTGGTCTGGGTGCGCCCGGGAAAAATGGAAGACCTAACCCCCCCATAAACTCAGGATCAGGTGCGAATGTCCAATCTACCACAAGCTAGATAGTCATGCGAGCGGGGTTGGGCAGAATGGTATAAGGAGCAGGGGTGGCCGTAATGGAAAGTGAAACGACCATCGGGGTGGGGCTTGATCATATGTTTATGCCGCAGGACGTCAACATCGAGATGTGTAGGTCCTGCGGCAGCAGGTAAATCTCGGGGGATGGCAATATTAAACTGAGGATATGAAGTTATGATAGTAATAAGGCCCCCACAACAAAGCTTGCCCTTATCGGCGCGGCTAATCTCAAGTAGATTGTGAACAAGCCAAGCACCGGCATGGATGGGAATAACAGGGGCCCTAAAAGAAATCCCGTCATCACCACGAACAAAAGCGAAGGTCATGGCCCAGAAAATGAAAATATCAGCGATGGTCACGGTACCCGACGCATCCCTGGGAAAAACGTGGAAGAAATGATTCGGTGGGCCAGACAGAAGATGGGGTGAATGATGGAGGAGGCCTTGGCCTTACCTCGGGGATAGTGAGCGTGTAGGGTGAGGCGGAACCAAAATTGATCGACGTCGAATTCGGGGGATACTCGTAGGGACGGATAGCGTCGTCCCCAAAGGATTGGGAAACCAAAGATGTTATTAATGGTATTCAGGATGGTGCGAATGGGTTTTGTTACGGACGTGAAAAATGACGATTGACCCCGACTCACAGACAAGGGAGGATAAAAATTCAAGTGTAAGGGAGGGGTAGGATACTGCGGTGGCGTTCAGGAAGGCTAACTAACCTAAATTAGTGAAGAGAGTCTCGATCTCGGTGAACACACCGAGATTGATAAGCATTTGGGCATGGGAAAATTTGGTTGATAGGTGCCCCCGTGCATCGAGTCTGTTGTAAAAATCTTTTTACTCTTGACTCCTAAAACAGTAGCCACGCGGGCCCATCATTGGGTCCTCAGCTGGGATGATAGGTTGGGGCTGGGGTAGGGGTTGTGTAGACTGTGTAGGAGGAGGGCATGAGTGTGGTGGATGTGTGGTCTTGCGTCTCTTGCGAGACAACCCCTCCTCTCGCATAATACCCTTACCCTTATCATGATCCCGGGCCATGTGCGTGTGTGTGAGTGTAAGCAAGATGTGATGAATGTACACGAACACAGGCAATTGAGCGAAATAGTTAAACTAGGGCAAAATTGAAAATGGAGCTAAGGAGCGAAGTTACCCAGTAGAGATGACGATCCTTGCCCGTAGATCACCCGACGCAGCGCAATGTGAGGGAGTGTGAAGTCGCGGCATTTCTTTTCAATAAATTTTCGAAAATAGGGGGGTCGGGCGGAAATCTAGGATTTGGATAGGGTTAAAACAAAGATGGAGAGAGGGAGATCGATGGGGGGAGGGAGATAGGGTGTGGAGAGATCGATTGAGGGGGATTTGTAGTCGGTTGAGGGAAGAACAAGGCCGGTTGGAGCTTGGAGAATTTGAAACGGCGAAGGAGAGTCGAAATCTGGTGAGGGGGAAATGAACGGGTGAAGTCGATGTATTTATAGGGTTTAAGTCGTACCGATCGGGTGAGTTTCACCCGATCGGTTGATTATTAGGTCGAAAATTTCGTTGAAAAGAGGTTACAGGCGAACCGATCGGGTGAATAATCACCCGATCGGTTGGTCGCTTCACAATTTTTCCCGAGAATTAGTGCAGCTCACCTGGTCAGTCACCCGACCATGCTTTATATCAACCGATCGGTTGATTAAATCCCAAATTTTCCGAGACTTCAGCCATTCCCACACGGTCAGCCACCCGGTCTCAGCTTGCTTCACCCGACCGGTTCGCTGGAGAACAGATACGGCCATTGTCTGATACGTCTCACCCGATCGGTTGAGTGGTCAACCGATCGGGTGAGGGCTTGTTTCCCGCAAAAATTCACAAATGGCCTAAGTCTCTCGACGAAAGTTCCCGTGGCTGGATTTATTTATCAAAATAAGAAAAATAAAGCTAAAAATAATCCCAAAAACAAAGATAAAAGTTTAGAGCATGGGTTGCCTCCCATGAAGCGCTTTTGTTTAACGTCATTTGCTCGACGCCCAAAGATGATCTTCAAGGTGGATGGGGGTGATGCCCTAAGTTTGGCATCCCTTCAGATTTTTGAGCGGTGGTCTCTGGTACCGGCAGCGGCGAAAAAAAGACTTCTTCGACGGTCCTTCCTCCGTTGATGGTATCAGGGGGCTTCTCCCTTATATTGGCATCCACCGCCACTCTTTTCAAGATCCGAATCTCATCAACGGTAAGCCCCATGGGCTCTTTCCCTTTTCTCCTCGTCGGAGGAGAATTTTGGAATCCGGGAGGGATCGTATGTGATGCACCCGCTTTCTCAGCAACATCATCTTGTTGGATATTGGACTCCCCGGATTTGGTTTTGGATGATGAACAAACATAAATATAATATGTACTAACACTTTGTGAGCGCAGTTATGGAGATCGTCGCCAAATTCACATGAATAACAATTACGACGTCTCAAGACTTCTCAAAGCACGTGATCGTATGCCTAAAGCTTCGTTGAAGCTTATGGACCTATTTAGAAGTCATGAAGATTCGATTGAAGCTATTGAAGACGGTATCGTCAAGTTTAATTTATAGTCTTTAAGCTTCTTTCGTAGAATGTTAAGCCTTGAGTAGGTCTTACGTTTTAAATCTTCATAACGCTCATATCTTAGCTCTAGGATCGTAGTAGAAGTCCATACAATTCTTCCCGAAGCTTCGCGCTTCGATTCGGGACTTCTTGTGCATGTTAGTTGGTTCAAGAAGAAGAACTGACCGACTAGATGATGATCTAGTCGGTCAGCCAAGCTTCTTGGACCGACTAGTTCTTCTCAGTTAAATCATTGCTCTTTACTGTTTACAGTTAGTCGGTCTAAGTTGACTCACCGACCGACTAGTTTGTGAACTAGTCGGTCAGTGATGCTTCTGTGACCGACTAGTTGAGCTTTCCCTGAACATGCACATTTTCACTTGAGCTACTGTTTATCATTAGTCGGTCTGTACTCATTGATCGACCGACTAGTTGATGAACTAGTCGGTCAACTTTTCTTCTTTGACCGACTAGTTTTGTTTACTGTTCATGCCAAATTTTTCACCATACTTACTGTTTTTTGTTAGTCGGTCTATGTTCATTTGGTGACCGACTATTTAGTGAATTAGTCGGTCAACATTTGTTCTTGGACCGACTAAGTCTAATTCTTCTCAGACTTCAGTTTTATCTGTTAGTCGGTCCACGTTGAGTAACCGACCGACTAGTTGTGAAACTAGTCGGTCAGTGACTCTTCTTAGACCGACTAGTTCCTTGTGTCTGTGCTTTGATCTTTTCTCTGTTCACCCATTAGTCGGTTTACGTTAATTGACCGACCGACTAGTTGATGAACTAGTCGGTCGGTGATTGTTCTTTGACCGACTAGTTGGGTTCAGAAAAGAGCCGTTGGAGCCCTAATTGAAACGTTTTTCTCTCTCTCTCTCCTCTAACCTATAAATACTTATTGGGCTGCATTCATTGCTGCTAAGGCTGATATTTATGCAAGTTTAGAGTTCAAGAGAAATCATTCCAAGCTCATTCAAAGCTCATTCCCTCCATTCATTAATCTCTCCTAACTCTTACTTCCAAAGAGAGATTCATTGAGTGTGAAGCCTTCCAAGCCAAGTGCTTGATTCTAGGTCACCAACATCCCCAAAGCTCTCCATCGCTGTCCTACATCTTGGAGCTAGGGTTTGGTGCCACTTCTTCCTCAAAATCATCCTTGCCCTAATTCGTAAGCAATACTCAAGGCATATGTATTTTGTTCGGTAAGAAGTTTCTTATTTCATTTCATATTTGATTTGTAAGATTCACTCTCGGTTGTGAGAGTGTGGTTGTGATCCCGGGTTGTGGGAGTCACAAATTACATTTTGTATGATTTGACTTGTGGAGGTTTTTCACAAGTATTTCATAGTGGAAATCTTGAGTTAGGGTTTCTAACTCAAGTATCCGGAGGGGATCCGGGTGGTTGGGACGTAGGATCACCGGGAACAAGTCGGGGAGACTTGGGTGGATCCGAACCCAGTAACATATTGTGTTTGCTTTGTTATTATTGTTGTTGTCAATCAATTTAAGCTTCCGCAAATTGATTTGGTAGTTGTTTGCATTATAATTAGGAATTATACTCCTTGTTATTTTTAAAGTACTATTCACCCCCCCTCTAGTACTTGTGCAGTAGCTTGTAGGGCATTACATTTGGTATCAGAGCCAGATACACAGCTATGTCTGCCAACGACAACAAGACCGTGCGTCCACCTTCCAACTATGACACCTTCAGGAACCGTGAAGGAGCATCTTCGGTGATGGAAGGACATTCCTCTACGAGGCCTCCATTCTTCAACGGTACCAACTACGGGTACTGGAAATGTAGGATGGAAACCTTCCTCCGAAGTGCATCTTTATGGAGGACTACAATGAAGGAGTACATCGAGCCCGAAGAAGAAGACTTCGAGAAATGGACAACCGCGGAGGTCGCCGCGGAGGTAAGCAATGCCAAGGCAATGAACGCCTTGCAATGCGCATTGGAGCCCGAGGACTTCAATAAGATATGCACATGTAAGAGTGCATATCAAATTTGGAACTCCCTCCTCATACTTCATGAAGGGATGAGTCGGGTAAGAGACTCTAAACTCGTAGTTGTAAACAAAGACTACGAAATGTTTCATATGCAACAGGGCGAGAAGATGAAGGAGTATTACGCTCGCTTCGTCGACATCATAAACGAGTTAGAGGCTCTTGGCAAATCCTACACCCAAAAGGAGAAGTGTTCGAAGCTTATCGAAGGACTTCCTTCTTCTTGGGAAAAGCGCACCTTCGCCATCGAGGAAGGTAATGACATGAACAAGTACACCGTAGTTCAACTAATGGGTACTTTAATGTCATACGAGGTACACAAGGATAGCAAGCTCAAATTGCAGGAAAAGATGAAGTCCTACCTAAAGCAAGACGAGCCAAAGAAGAAGGCCATTGCTTTCAAGGCCGCTCCATCCACATCCACATCAACCGATGATGAAGACTCGGAAAACGAGTTGGACTTGGAGTCCATGGCACTCATGGCCAAGAAGTTCAACCGTTTCTTCCGAAAAGGTAACTTCAAGAACAAAGCTAAATTTGGTTCTACTAACGCCTCTTCCTCTCCTTTGTGTTTCAAGTGCAATAAGCCGGGACACATGAAAGCGGAGTGTCCCCTCAATAAGCACAAGGAAAAGTGGAAGGCGCCGAAGTATGACAAGTCCAAGAAGTACACGAAAGGATACAAGAAGAGACTTGTCGGAGCTACCTTCACCGACTCCGATGATTCTTCAAGCGGAGAGTCGGACGATGAGCACGTGGAGCAAGCGCACATGTGTTTCATGGCAAGAGAGGAGCACGATCAAGGATCCTCCTCTTCCGATGATAGTGATGAAGAAAGCGATGAGGTAACCATGGATGACCTTAGGAATGCTAACTCTCAATTATGGTCAAAATACACTAAATTGGTAAATAGATATACTAAGGTAAAAGATGACTTAGCTAGCATTCAAACATCGCCTAAGACTATCATCACCAACAACGACACCGTTGTTGAAGAGTTAAGAAATGAGATTGATAATCTCAAATCTAAACTCGAACATGTTAGCATTGAGGATACAGAAGAACATAGGATAGAGGATTTGACTTCTCAAAACTCGACTTTGAGTATTGAGAACGAGAATCTTAAATCTCGTGTTTATGTGCTCACATCACAAATATCCACTTTGGATATTTCTTTGCGTTCTCTCAAAGAGAAATATGAGGACACATTGGGCCGAATCAACAAATTCAACAAGGGTAAGGGCCACTTGGATAATATCCTAAAAGACTTACTTCCGGCCAAACACCACATTGGCTTGGGGTATATGATGGGAAATTCATCCAAGTCGGTCACTACTTTTGTAAGGCCAACTTCCGAAGCCTCAACGAGTGGGAGCAAACACTCTATTGGTAGTTCATCTACCAATGGTGCTTCCACCTCGTCCACACCCTCTTTTGGAAAGAAACCCACTTTGGGTGGACCTCCAAAGAAGGGGCATGCTTATATGTACACCAATACCATGCCACGTAGGAACACACGTCCTACTCCACCGGCTCACACATATGATGATTTCTATGCAACACATTCTCGGGCACGTGCACACAATGTGAGACACCCTCATGCACGTATTCCCTCACATGCATATGTTCACCCACAACATCATATGAATAATTCTCATCGTGCACCATTCCATCATGTTCCGTATGCCTATCCACAACATGCATCACGTAGAAATCAACGTAGCATGCATGCACCCAATAGGATGAGGGCTCCCAAGATTTTCACAATTTGGAGCCCAAAGGACACAAGCATGGACGAAAAACAAATGTATATGAATGCTTATTTTTCGGATGTTGTGCATAGTAGAAATTATGTGGGGAAGTCTAAGTCCAATTGGACTTGGCTTCCAAAGGTCTAATCTTTTGGACCCAATGACCTTGGGTACCATGATATGAAATTCTCTATCTTTAGGTACTCAAGGAAAAGAAAAAGACAAGGAGCAATAAGTTTAAATTTGGCTCCAAGGGAAATTGGATACTCGATAGCGGGTGTTCAAAACACATGATGGGTGACGCTAGTTTGCTCTCCGGAGTGGTTCCCATAGCAAATGGAAACCGCGTCGTATTTGGAGGCAACGAGAGCGGAACCATCATAGGTGTTGGTAAAGTGGGTAACCCTTCTAAACCCCTAATTAGTGATGTTTATCTTGTTAGTGGTTTAAATCACAATCTTATTTCAATAAGCCAACTTTGTGACAAAGGTTACAAAGTTAGCTTTGCGAAAGGATTGTGTCATATTTTAAGAAAAGATAATAATAAATTATTATTTTCCGGAACTCGTCATAAAGACATTTATATTTTGGATCTTCCTAAGTCATATGAACAATGCCTCGTTGCCAACACAAGTGAACAACACTTATGGCATCGACGCTTTGGACATGTGAACTTTGGAACACTTTATAAACTTTCAAAATTAAATTCCATTAAAGGTTTTCCGAAGCTTGTTTTTGAAAAGAAAAGCTTTTGTGATTGTTGTCAACGTGGCAAGCTTCCTAAATCTTCATTTAAACCTAAGAAAAGCATTTCTACTAAACGGCCACTAGAGCTATTACATCTAGACTTATTTGGGCCAACTAGAGTTGCTTCATTAGGAAATGCTAGATATGGACTTGTCATCGTAGATGACTATTCGAGATTTACATGGGTATTTTTATTATGTAATAAAAATGAAGCTTTTGAAAACTTCACAATTTTTGTTAAGAAAGTACAAAATCTCTTAGGAACCACCATTGTCACTATTCGTAGTGATCATGGAGGTGAATTTGAGAATGAGTCTTTTGAGACATTTTGTGATGAAGTTGGTATTACTCACACCTTCTCTTTCCCTTGTGCACCTCCTCAAAATGGTGTAGTTGAGAGAAAGAATAGGACGCTAGTGGAGTGTGCTCGCACTATGCTTGATGATAGCCAACTTGGCCATCAATTTTGGGCGGAAGCGGTACACACCGCTTGCTATGTGTTTAATAGAATACTTTTGAGGCCCGGCACTAAACAAACTTGTTATGAATTGTTGTTTGGTAGGTTGCCTCAAGTTAAACATTTTCGTGTTTTTGGTTCGAAATGTTTTATTAAGAACACGTATGGTAGTTTAGACAAATTCGATCCAAGATCCGATGAGGGGATTTTTGTTGGATATTCTTCGCGTAGCAAAGCCTACCGGATATTCAACAAACGAACCTCAACGATCGAGGAGTCGCTTCATGTATCATTTAATGAAGGATTTGTTCCAACTAGAATTTCAAATGAAAATGATTCTATGGATGTTTTATGTGATTCACTTGATAATTCTAAGTCTACTGATTCTATTGATTCTATTGAGACTAACCCAACTAATGAAGTTGTTGAGAATGTTCCTAGTGATCAAGGTATTCCCAAACGGCTTCATACCGTTCGTGACCATCCTCATGAGCAAGTCATTGGCAATATCCATGATAGTGTCAAGACGAGATCGCAAGTGAACTACTTCGCTCATTGTGCCTTTGCCTCCTCGATAGAGCCAAAGAATATTAATGAAGCATGCGAAGATAGCGCTTGGATCTTAGCCATGGAGGAGGAGCTCATTCAATTCGAGAGAAATGAAGTTTGGGAGCTTGTTCCATTGCCATCGAAGAACCACACCGTCATAGGGACAAAGTGGATCTTCAAGAACAAAACCGACGAAAACCAAGTCGTCGTCCGGAACAAAGCTCGGTTAGTTGCTCAAGGCTATCGACAAGAGGAAGGTATTGATTTCGAAGAATCCTTCGCTCCGGTAGCTAGATTAGAATCAATTAGATTATTATTGTCTTTTGCATGTCATAAGGATTTTAAATTATTTCAAATGGATGTTAAAAGTGCATTTTTAAACGGAGATGTCGTTGAGGAAGTTTACGTTTCTCAACCTCCGGGCTTCATAAATGAAAAATTTCCAAATCATGTTTTTAAACTAAAGAAAGCGCTTTACGGCTTAAGACAAGCTCCTCGAGCTTGGTATGATCGCCTAAAGAATTTTCTTTTGGATTTAAATTTTAAAATGGGAGAAGCCGATTCTACACTTTTTGTTAAGCATGCGAATAATGATATAATTTTAGTTCAAATATATGTTGATGATATCATTTTCGGTGCTACTAACTTTGCTCTTTGCGAAGAGTTTTCTAATGTTATGAAGGAACAATTTGAGATGAGCCACATGGGTGAGCTCAAGTTTTTCTTAGGTCTCCAAATTCGCCAAATGGACGATGCAATCTTCATCCACCAAACGAAGTATACGGTGGAGTTGCTAAAGCGATTTGGAATGGAGAGTGCTTCCGGGAAAAAGACTCCAATGAGCACGACAACGCATCTCGATAAGGATACGGGCGGTAAGGATGTAGACATTCGTCTATATCGAGGTATGATAGGTAGTTTGCTATATCTTACCGCAAGTAGGCCCGATATTATGTTCGCCGTATGCGTATGTGCTCGTTATCAATCTCAACCTAAGGAATCTCACTTAGTAGCGGTAAAGCGTATTTTTCGCTATCTAAGTTACACTTTAGATTTTGGATTACTTTATCCGAAATCTAGCACATATGAGTTAATCTCATATAGTGATGCCGATTATGCGGGATGCAAATCCGACAGGAAAAGTACTAGTGGCACTTGCCATTTTATAGGAAATTCTCTTGTCTCTTGGTTTTCCAAGAAGCAAAATTCCGTATCACTTTCAACCACCGAGGCGGAATATATTGCCGCCGGTGCCGCGTGTGCTCAAGTTCTTTGGATGAGACACACACTTAAAGATTTTGGTATTAATTGTGATACTTGCCCTATCATGGTTGACAACCAAAGTGCAATATGTCTTTCCAAGAACCCGGTACACCACTCCCGTTCGAAACACATAGATGTCCGACACCATTTTTTAGATGATCATGTTGCTAAAAAGGACATCATTTTAGTGTACGTTGAAACCCAAAAGCAAATCGCCGATATTTTCACGAAACCCCTAAAGGAGGACTCCTTTGTGCGGTTACGTCGAGAATTGGGGATTATGGGTGAATCCGAGATATAGGATTCATGTTTCATTCAATAATTTTGCATGCTATTATATTTGGCAATATCTCTTTCATGCTAGAATTATTGGATTTTTCGGAATTTATGTGATCTTTTTGATTTTTCGTTCGATTTGTGCGTAATCGTCAAATTTTAAGTTTTCGATGTTTAATGGGGTAGTTTAGATGATTATTGAGAAGTTTTGAGATATATCGTTCAAGCGTTTTAAGGAGAGAACTTGATTATCATTGTTTGGACTCTGTTAGTCGGTATAGGCTCAACCACCAACCGACTAGATATTCATCTAGTCGGTTAGTAGAAGAACTTAGACCGACTAACTCAAGCTTATTGAGTTTCCTTTCCATCTTAAACTCTTTAGTCGGTTCATGTTCAGTGACCGACCGACTAGATTGATATCTAGTCGGTCAGTAAATGAACACAGACCGACTAATTCTTGTCAGTTAACTTGGATTCAGCCACTGTTTACAACTAGTCGGTTCAAGCTCATTGACCGACCGACTAGATCGTGATCTAGTCGGTCAGTGCTTGAACTGTGACCGACTAGTTGTGCCAGGGGCTGTTTGGTCATTTGCGAAATCGACCGACTTAAACTCAGTTTAGTCGATCGATTTTCATTCTAATCGATCCAATGTCCCTCTCCCTCAGCTCGAACCCCCGATTCCCCTCAAAACCCTTCGACTTCCGATCGTTCTCCGGCCATTTTCCGGCCGTCTCCGTCGATCTCTGCCATCGGCCCCTCGTTCTAGGTGATCTCCTCTCCTTCTAGGGTTAGATTTCCTTTCCTAGAGCTAGTGCTTGCTCGGTTTCTAGGGTTCTTAGGGTTTATCTAATATTTTTTCGGCTAGGGCTTCTTCGTTTGATCTCCTTGTCCCGTGTCTTGCTTCGATTATGGCAAGAACTCGTATTCTGATCACTCCGTCTAGCCCCTCTCCGATGACCGTAGAGCAAAACCCTTCGGATCCCGAGCATCCAACCCCTCCGAAGCGTAGAGCCAAGTCCACCCTTCCTTCGTCGTCTTCGCCTCCTCTCAAGATGAAGAGGACGACGACCGCTAAACCTAGAGGTCAACCCAAACCCAAGCCTAACCCTAAGGCCAAAATTCTTGCCTCTGCCTCTACGTTCCATACTCCGACCGATTCCGATTCGGAGTATCACCCCGAGACCGAGACTCATAGGGAACCCACTCCTCCTACTCATCCCGAGTCTAGCACCCACCCTCGTACGTCTACCCGTAAGCCTAAGGGAAAGGGTCCGATGCCGGTGGGCGGTGTCGATATTTCCTTATGTCGCGATGACCCTTTGTGTCTCGCGGCGTATAATCGTATCGAACATTGCCCGCTGCTTCTGGAGCATTTCGTCCAGTTTAGCGATTTTATAGGGTTAGCTGATCTTCTGTCGTCGTCGGGTCTTCTCGATTACCTTCGATATGACCCGAAGGCGAATCCTCACCCCTACCCTAGATTAGTTAAGCTTTTCTATGCGAATAGGATCCGGGGTCAGTACGTTCAGACCCACTCTGTTGAGACGACCGTTTTGGGGACTCCTATAGTCCTCACTGCGGAAATCTTAGGAGAGATTTTGGGTATCTCTTCGTCTGGCCTTCTTCCCTCTGATATATCGGTAGATGATATTTCTTCTCTTGATCAGACCATCCTTTCAGAGATTTTCCATCAGGTCCCTCCTGCCATGATTGGCGTGCCATCTAAATCATTCAAGCCTAATGCGTGGGTCCTCAATCTGATTCTGAAGTCGTGCTTGCTTCCCAAGTACGGCTCCTCATCTTTACCATCCCAGCCATTTTTGAAGCTTATCTATGCGATCTTCATGGGGAGCTCGATTAATTGGGCTCGAATTATACTCGATAAGATTGATTCTTTCGAGTGTATTTGAAAGTCCAATAAATCGGCTCATATCCCATTTCCTTGCATGTTGACCCTCGTCTTTCGTCATTTTCGTGTCACGTTGCCCCGTGACGATGAGCGTCCCCTTGGTCCTCCCCTGAATGCGACGACCGTCAAGAAATCTCTTGCGGCTCTTCGTCACGTTCAGAGGACGACACCTTCAGCGTCTGCCCCTGCCTCTGCCAGTGCTTCTACTGCTCCCTCTGCCACCTTCGATGAGGTCGTTCGGTTGCTTCGTCGTCACGAGTCTCGCTTGGCTCGTACCGAGGAGGTAGTCGACCGTATTGCTCGTCTGCTGGGTGTTGATGTTCCTCCATCTATTTCTGAGGATGAGGAGTTAGCTGACATGGCTGAGGAGGACGTTGAGGAGCTCTGTCGTGCTTCGACTCGTGCCCCCGAGGGCACTGCTGCTGGTGCTTCCACTTCCGGTGATGCTGTTGCTGCTTCTTCTGCTGGTGCACCCGAGAGCACACCTGTTGCCGCTACTCCTGTGGTGGATACTCCGACTGGTGCTCCCGAGGCCACTACGGTTGCTGCTTCAGATGTTGCCACTTCAGCCGTTCCTCCTGCTGATCTTCCGGACGTCTCTGCTGATCCAGTCACCTCTTCTGCTTCTGCTGAGCCTGCAGTTGCTTCCGGTCCTCCCGCTGCCTCTTGAGTTTCTCCGAGGCCTCTCCTGATGCTCATTGGATGATATATCATGTTGAGAGAGTTGTTGGGTAGGATAGTGTGGGTGGTTGTGTCTTTTGGATCTTTTTTGATGTCTTTTTGATATTTGTGATGATGTATTTTGATATGTGTGATGATGATGTATTTTTTTTTGTGGGCACTCCGATATTTTTGTCATATCATGATATTTTTGTTGTATGTCGGTGATGTACTTTGCTTCATTTCATATATATATATATATATATATATGCGTCGCAGTTGACATTTCATTATACCGTTCAAAATTTATAATTTTTGTTATGTCTCTAATGTTCGATTTCGTCGCTCGACGATATTCACTTGGTTTTATAGAAATTTCTTCTATGGAAACATAGAATTGTTTTCCATGCACTAAATTAACCAAGAAATGTTGATATTGGAGAGTATATTCCATAACTCAATCCGTAATATTGATTTGAGTTTTGATGATTTCGTTTTACGATTTTTCGACGTTGGTAACTTTGACACGCCTTGATTCTATTCTTATTTTTCTCTTTGGTGTCACTTGAACCTTCGTCGTATTCTACGACTCCCGTGCTTTATAATTTGAGGCCATTGTTGTTGTCGTTGTTATCCTCCCGCTCTTTTTGCTTATGCCAAAGGGGGAGAGATATAATAATAACGATGTGCTAAATGAAAATTTAGAGCAATTTTCCAAGAATCTAACTTGATGTGTTAGATTCAGGGGGAGTTAAGATATATAAATGGATTTTCAAATCCGATATTTCAATAACCTTCTTTTGGTATTTCAATAATTCAACAATCGATTCTCATTTAATATACTTCACTCGTTTGCTTGATGCGTATCATTTTTTGTTTAAATTGGAATTAACGTGTCATCAATGCAGGGGGAGTAAGTAAATTTCATTTGAATTATTATTTTTGATTATTATTTATGTTAGTTTGTCATCACCAAAAAGGGGGAGAATGTTGGATATTGGACTCCCCGGATTTGGTTTTGGATGATGAACAAACATAAATATAATATGTACTAACACTTTGTGAGTGCAGTTATGGAGATCGTCGCCAAATTCACATGAATAACAATTACGACGTCTCAAGACTTCTCAAAGCACGTGATCGTATGCCTAAAGCTTCGTTGAAGCTTATGGACCTATTTAGAAGTCATGAAGATTCGATTGAAGCTATTGAAGACGGTATCGTCAAGTTTAATTTATAGTCTTTAAGCTTCTTTCGTAGAATGTTAAGCCTTGAGTAGGTCTTACGTTTTAAATCTTCATAACGCTCATATCTTAGCTCTAGGATCGTAGTAGAAGTCCATACAATTCTTCTCGAAGCTTCGCGCTTCGATTCGGGACTTCTTGTGCATGTTAGTTGGTTCAAGAAGAAGAACTGACCGACTAGATGGTGATCTAGTCGGTCAGCCAAGCTTCTTGGACCGACTAGTTCTTCTCAGTTAAATCATTGCTCTTTACTGTTTACAGTTAGTCGGTCTAAGTTGACTCACCGACCGACTAGTTTGTGAACTAGTCAGTCAGTGATGCTTCTGTGACCGACTAGTTGAGCTTTCCCTGAACATGCACATTTTCACTTGAGCTACTGTTTATCATTAGTCGGTCTGTGCTCATTGATCGACCGACTAGTTGATGAACTAGTCGGTCAACTTTTCTTCTTTGACCGACTAGTTTTGTTTACTGTTCATGCCAAATTTTTCACCATACTTACTGTTTTTTGTTAGTCGGTCTATGTTCATTTGGTGACCGACTATTTGGTGAATTAGTCGGTCAACATTTGTTCTTGGACCGACTAAGTCTAATTCTTCTCAGACTTCAGTTTTATCTGTTAGTCGGTCCACGTTGAGTAACCGACCGACTAGTTGTGAAACTAGTCGGTCAGTGACTCTTCTTAGACCGACTAGTTCCTTGTGTCTGTGCTTTGATCTTTTCTCTGTTCACCCATTAGTCGGTTTACGTTAATTGACCGACCGACTAGTTGATGAACTAGTCGGTCGGTGATTGTTCTTTGACCGACTAGTTGGGTTCAGAAAAGAGCCGTTGGAGCCCTAATTGAAACGTTTTTCTCTCTCTCTCTCCTCTAACCTATAAATACTTGTTGGGCTGCATTCATTGCTGCTAAGGCTGATATTTATGCAAGTTTAGAGTTCAAGAGAAATCAATCCAAGCTCATTCAAAGCTCATTCCCTCCATTCATTACTCTCTCCTAACTCTTACTTCCAAAGAGAGATTCATTGAGTGTGAAGCCTTCCAAGCCAAGTGCTTGATTCTAGGACACCAACATCCCCAAAGCTTTCCATCGCTGTCCTACATCTTGGAGCTAGGGTTTGGTGCCACTTCTTCCTCAAAATCATCCTTGCCCTAATTCGTAAGCAATACTCAAGGCATAGGTATTTTGTTCAGTAAGAAGTTTCTTATTTCATTTCATATTTGATTTGTAAGATTCACTCTCGGTTGTGAGAGTGTGGTTGTGATCTCGGGTTGTGGGAGTCACAAATTACATTTTGTATGATTTGACTTGTGGAGGTTTTTCACAAGTATTTCATAGTGGAAATCTTGAGTTAGGGTTTCTAACTCAAGTATCCGGAGGGGATCCGGGTGGTTGGGACGTAGGATCACCGGGAACAAGTCGGGGAGACTTGGGTGGATCCGAACCCAGTAACATATTGTGTTTGCTTTGTTATTATTGTTGTTGTCAATCA
This sequence comes from Scilla litardierei, assembly GCA_030789695.1. NCBI lineage: Eukaryota > Viridiplantae > Streptophyta > Magnoliopsida > Asparagales > Asparagaceae > Scilla > Scilla litardierei. The sequence goes on along the minus strand of CM061133.1, from coordinate 267,811,669 downwards.
ATTTAAGCTTCCGCAAATTGATTTGGTAGTTGTTTGCATTATAATTAGGAATTATACTCCTTGTTATTTTTAAAGTACTATTCACCCCCCCTCTAGTACTTGTGCAGTAGCTTGTAGGGCATTACACATCTTTCTTCAGAACGACGTGTTCTTCAAGGTCCCCCAAGCTATCGGGGGGATTCCTTGAAAGAATTTCCCAAGCCCCAGCTTTAGCTGCTCTCTCTTCCTCTATATCCAGCATATTGCACCCTTGCTCATTAGGAGGATGCTTCGTGGACAACCCCAAGTCGAACTCGACCTTTTCGTTGCCGATATTAAGGGATAACTTTCCTTTATTCACATCTATTAAAACGCCGACGGTGGCCATGAAGGGCCGTCCAAGGATGATGGGGGTATGCGTATCTTCAGGCTTGTCTATAACGACGAAGTCCACTGGCACATGCACTCCAATGACATCAACAGGTAGGTCGTCAACTATTCCCATCGGGTATTTACCGATCTATCGGCTAATTGAAGTGTCATACCCAGGTCTCCCATCCCTATTCTCCTGTATAGCGACAGGGGCATTAAACTGACGCTCGCTCCTAAATCCACGAGCGCCCGATGGATCTTCACTTCCCCTATTGAATACGGGATGGAGAAACTTCCCGGGCCTTTTAGCTTGGGCGGATTCGCTCTCTGAATGAGAGCGCTGCATTCCGCCGTTAGAATGACCTTTTCCTCCCTGGACCCACTTGTCACCAAATCCTTTAAAAATTTTGCGTAGGAGGGAATTGTCTCAATAGCTTTGAGGAAGGGGATTTGCAAGCTTAAATCCTTTACCATAGCGAAGAACTTGTCGTATTTTTCGTCTATCTTTGCTTGGGCAAGTCGTTGTGGAAAAGGCACAACGGGCTTGAATACTTTGAGGCTCCCTTCCTCGTCCTTCTTCTTCTCCTCTTCAGGGACTCCCTCCGGAGTCGTAGTCTTTGGCGACGAAGCACCGTTGTCATTGGCTTTTTCAATTGGTCGCTCTACGACCAACGGTGCTTCCGGTTCTTTGGCAGGCACTATTTGGGGATTTGTGTTCCTCTTCTCAAGACGATAGCGGACACATTCGCATGCTCGTGCGTTAGTGTCAAGGTCTGGTTCGCCCCCCTTGGGTTCACTTCCGGTTGTGGCGGCAATAGATTTTGCGACCTTTGAAGGTTCGCCACCTGTAACCCCAGCTGGGTTACTTGGTCAGTGAGAGCCCTCTGCCCCATCTCCAGCTTCAAATTTATCTTCTCCTAGTTCGTGATGTATTGAGTCAAGAGGGACTCAACCGGGGAGATAGCACGCTGCTGGCCGTACGGCTGCTGCAGCAGCTGCTGCATGGGCTGCTGGTTCCTTGGTGGATACTGCTGGTATGATTGTGGAGGCTACTGCTACTGATACTGCTACTGCTGAAACTGCTGCTGCTGTTGCCTAGACGGCTGATATACTTGTGGTTGCGGTTGCTGATAAGGCACCCGGTAGCTAAGATTGGGGTGGTTCCGGTTATTTGGAGAGTAGGCCAGATTGGAGCTAATCTGTGGTGGATACGGCGCATTTCCCGTAGGATTGTAGAATAGTGCGCTCGCTTGGTCCATCGGTGGTGATATGTCACCACCCTCGAAGTCTCCCATGACTTCTGCTTCCATCGCCGCAATATGTTGTGTACCGGCACCACCGGCTCCTACCATCAGCGCTGAGATCTGGGTCGACAGCAAGTCAAACGTGCTGGATAATTTGTCGACGTCCTCCACCCTGTAGATACCCCCAGATCTTGGTGTGGCTCGCTCGTTACACCACTGCTCATTGTTCGATGCCATGTTTTCAAGAATCTGTCCGGCATCTTCTTCACTTATAGACATAAAGGACCCTCCAGCCACCGCGTCCATCGAAGACTTCAAGTCGTCCCTCAATCCATTATAAAACAGATTTATAATCTGCCACTTAGGAAGCTCGTGATGAGGGCATCTCCGCTGTATTTCTTTGTATCTCGTCCAAGCTTCATGCAGGGACTCGTGGCTGGCCTGGGAGAAGGAGGAGACTCACTCCTCAGCTTTATCGTTTTCCCTGGAGGGAAGAACTTGTTGAATATTGGACTCCCTGGATTTGGTTTTGATGATGAGCAAACATAAATAATCCATGAACTAACAATCTGTGAGCGCGGTATTGGAGATCGTCGCCAAATTCACGAGAACAATCAAAGCGACATCTCAACACTTCCCAAAGCTCGTATTCATGCCTAAAGCTTCGTTGAAGCTCTTGCGCCGTTTTGGAAGTCATGAAGAATTAATCGAAGCTCTCGAAGACCGTTCTTTAACGTTTTATTTATAGTCTTTTAAGCTTCGATCTATAGAATGTTAAGCCTTGAGTATATCTTACGATTCTATCTTCATAACGCTCATATCGTAGCTCTAGGATCTTAGTACAAGTTCATTCTAACTTCCTCGAAGCATCGCGCTTCGATTCGGACTTGTTTGTGCATGTTAGTTGGTACAAGAAGAAGTACTGACCGACTAGATGGTGATCTAGTCGGTCAGCAGAGCTTCTTGGACCGACTAGTTTGTGTTCATCTTTTCTTGTTCAGTACTGTTTACAGTTAGTCGGTCTACGTTGACTCACCGACCGACTAGTTTGTGAACTAGTCGGTCAGTGATGCTTCTTTGACCGACGAGTTGAAGATTTACTGTTCATGCCAAAATTCTCCTAAGCTACTGTTTATCATTAGTCGGTCTAAGAACGTTTGGTGACCGACTAGTTGACAATCTAGTCGGTCAACTTTTGTTCTTGGACCGACTAAGTCAATTTGTATTCAGACTATTTTATTATGCCTCTTAGTCGGTCTACGTTCACTGACTGACCGACTAGTTGTGAAACTAGTCGGTCAGAATGTCTTCTTGGACCGACTAGATTTCTAGGTCTGAATTTCTATCTCTTCTCAGTTCCTCTCTTAGTCGGTCCATGTTGTTTGACTGACCGACTAGTTGATGAACTAGTCGGTCAGTGGTTGTTCTTTGACCGACTAGTTGCCTCAGATTTCTATCCGTTGGGAATTGACCTAACTTGTTTTTATGGGACTCTATAAATACAAACCTAGGTCTTTTCTCTCTAGGTAAGAGCTGCCATTAAGTGATTCATTGAGAAAGAAAGAGATAGCTATTCTCACTCATTTCTAAAGCTCTCTTCCTCACAAGAAATCCATTCTCTCACTTTCTAGATCTAGAATCCATATTGAGAGAAGCTTGTTCTTGGTGAGCCCTTCAAGCTCTGCTTGAATCAAGTCTCCAAATCACTCCTAGGCACCTATTGCTGGTCATTTCCTTGGTGCTAGGTCTTGGTGACTTCATCTTCCTCAAATCCTTCCTTTCACCTTTTGGGTAAGAAAAACTCAAGGTATAGGATTTTGTGGTAAGATTGTTTATTTCATTATAAACTTATTTATATTGCTTGTTGATTCTCTCGGTTGTGAGAGAAGGTTGTGATCCCGGGTTGTGGGATTCACTATTGCCGTTGCATGTATGATTTGATCTTGTGAAGGTTTTTCACAAGATATTCATAGTGGAAATCTTGGGTTAGGGTTTCTAACCTAAGTATCCGGAGGGGATCCGGGTGGTTGGGACGTAGGATCACCGGGAACAAGTCGGGGAGACTTGGGTGGATCCGAACCCATTAACATCATTTGTTAGCATTGTTAATTTTGTTGTTGTCATTCAATTTAAGCTTCCGCAAATTGTTTTGGTAGTTGTTTGCACTATAATTTGGAATTATACTCCTTGTTATTTTTAAAGTACTATTCACCCCCCCTTAGTACTTGTGCAGTAGCTTGTAGGGCATTTCATTTGGTATCAGAGCCAGATACTTAGCTATGTCTGCCAACGACAACTAGACCGTGCGTCCACCTTCCAACTATGACACCTTCAGGAACCGTGAAGGAGCATCTTCGGTGATGGAAGGACATTCCTCTACGAGGCCTCCATTCTTCAACGGTACCAACTACGGGTACTGGAAATGCCGGATGGAAACCTTCCTCTGGAGTGCATCCTTATGGAGGACCACAATGAAGGAATACATCGAGCCCGAAGAAGAATACTTTGAGAAATGGACTACCGCGGAGGTCGCCGCAGAGGTAAGCAATGCCAAGGCAATGAACGCCTTGCAATGCGCATTGGAGCCCGAGGACTTCAATAAGATATGCACATGTAAGAGTGCATATCAAATTTGGAACTCCCTCCTCATTCTTCATGAAGGGACGAGTAGGGTAAGAGACTCTAAACTCGTAGTCGTAAACAAAGATTACGAAATGTTTCATATGCAACAGGGCGAGAAGATGAAGGAATATTACGCTCGCTTCGTTGACATAATAAACGAGTTAGAGGCCCTCGGCAAATCCTACACCCAAAAGGAGAAGTGCTCGAAGCTTATCGAAGGACTTCCTTCTTCTTGGGAGAAACGTACCTTCGCCATCGAGGAAGGTAATGACATGAACAAGTATACCGTAGTTCAATTGATGGGTACTTTAATGTCATACGAAGTACGCAAAGATAGCAAGGTGAAGTTACAAGAGAAGATGAAGTCCTATTTGAACCAAGACGTGCCTAAGAAAAAGGCAATTGCATTCAAGGCGGCTTCATCCACCTCTACCGATGATGATGACTCTGAAGAAAAAAATGGACATGGAATCCGTTGCACTCATGGCAAAGAAGTTCAATCGCTTCTTCCGAAAGGGTAACTTCAAACAAAAATCTAAATTTACTTCTACTAACGCCTCTCCACCTTTGTGCTTCAAATGCAATAAGCCAGGACACATCAAAGCGGATTGTCCTCAAAACAAGCAAAAGGAGAAGTGGAAGGCGCCGAAGTTCGACAAGTCGAAGAATTACAAAAAGGGGTACAAAAAGGGACTTGTCGGAACAACATTCACCGACTCCGAGGATTCCTCAAGCGGAGAGTCGGACGATGAGAAAGTGGAGCAAGCGCACATGTGCTTCATGGCAAGAGAGGAGCATGATCAAGGATCATCCTCCTCCGATGATAGCGACGACGAAGGCGATGAGGTAACTATGGATGATCTTAGGGGAACTAACTCTCATTTATGGTATAAATACACTAAATTAGTAAATAGATATACTAAAGTTAAAGATGACCTAGCTAGCATTCAAACCTCGCCTAAGACTATCATCACCAACAACGACACCGTTGTTGAAGAGTTAAGAAATGAGATTGTCAATCTCAAATCTAAACTTGAACATGTTAGCATTGATGATCCGGAAGAACATAGGATAGCGGATTTAACTTCTCAAAACTCGACTTTGAGTATTGAGAACGAGAATCTTAAATCTCGTGTTTATGTGCTCACATCGCAAGTATCCACTTTAGATACTTCTTTTCGTTCTCTCACCGAGAAATATGAGAACACATTAGGCCGAATCAATGAATTCAATAAGGGTAAGGGCCATTTGGATAATATCCTAAGTGTCTTACTCCCGGCCAAACACCATGTTGGTTTGGGGTATACTTTGGAAAAGTCATCCAAGTCGGTCACTACTTTTGTTAGGCCAACTTCCGGTGACTCTACGAGTGGTAGCAAACACTCTATTGGTAGTTCAACTACCAAAGGTGCTTCCACCTCGTCCACACCCTCTTTCGGAAAGAAACCCACTTTGGGTGGACCTCCAAAGAAGGGGCATGCTTATATGTACACCAATACCATGCCACATAGGAACACACGTCCTACTCCACCGTCTCACACATATGATGATTTTTATGCAACACATTCTCGGGCACGTGCACACCATGTGAGACACCCTCACGCACGTGTTCCCACACATGCATATGTTCACCCACCTCATCATATGAATAATTCTCGTCGTGCACCATTCCATCATGTTCCTTATGCCTATCCACAACATGCATCACGTAGAAACCAACAACGCATGCATGCACCCAATAGGATGAGGGCTCCCAAAATTTTCACTATTTGGAGCCCAAAGGACACAAGCATGGATGAAAAACAAGTGTATATGAATGCTTATTTTTCGGATGTTGTGCATAGTAGAAATTATGTGGGGAAGTCTAAGTCCAATTGGACTTGGCTTCCAAAGGTCTAACCTTTGAGGACCCAATGACCTTGGGTACCATGATATGAAATTCTCTATCTTTAGGTACTCAAGGGAAAGAAAAAGAAAAGGAGCAACCAATTCAAATTTAGCTCCAAAGGGAATTGGATACTCGATAGCGGGTGTTCAAAACACATGGCGGGTGACGCTCAATTGCTCTCCGGAGTAGTTCCCATTGCAAATGGAAACCGCGTCGTATTCGGAGGCAACGAGAGCGGAACCATCGTCGGTGTTGGTAAAGTGGGTAACCCGTCTAAACCCTTAATTAGTGATGTTTATCTAGTTGATGGTTTAAATCATAATCTTATTTTAATAAGCCAACTTTGTGACAAAGGTTACAAAGTTAGCTTTGCGAAAGGATTATGTCATATTTCAAATGATAATAATAAGTTATTATTTTCCGGCACACGCCATAAAGATATTTATATTTTGGATCTTCCTAAGTCATATGAACAATGTCTCGTTGCCAACACAAGTGAACAACACTTATGGCATCGACGCTTTGGACATGTGAACTTTGGAACACTTTATAAGCTTTCAAAATTAAATTCAATTAAAGGTTTTCCGAAGCTCGTTTTTGAAAAGAAAAGTTTTTGTGATTCTTGTCAACGTGGCAAGCTTCCTAAATCTTCATTTAAACCTAAGAAAAGCATTTCTACTAAACGGCCACTAGAGCTATTACATCTAGATTTATTTGGGCCAACTAGAGTTGCTTCCTTAGGAAATGCAAGATATGGACTTGTCATCGTCGATGATTATTCTAGATTTACATGGGTATTTTTCTTATGTAATAAAAATGAAGCTTTTGAAAACTTCACAATATTTGTGAAGAAAGTACAAAATCTCATCGGAACCACCATTGTCACTATTCGTAGTGATCATGGGGGTGAATTTGAGAATGAGTCTTTCTCAAATTTTTGTGATGATATTGGAATTACTCACACGTTTTCTTTCCCTCGCGCACCTCCTCAAAATGGTGTTGTTGAGAGGAAGAATAGAACGCTTGTGGAGTGTGCTCGCACTATGCTCGAAGATAGTCAACTTGGTTATCAATTTTGGGCGGAAGCGGTACACACCGCTTGTTATGTGTTTAATAGAATACTTTTGAGGCCTGGCACCAAACAAACTTGCTATGAATTGTTGTTTGGTAGATTGCCTCAAGTTAAACATTTTCGTGTTTTCGACGCAAAATGTTTTATTAAAAACACATATGATAATTTGGACAAGTTTGATCCGAGATCGGATGAGGGGATATTTGTTGGGTATTCCTCACGTAGCAACGCCTACCGGATATACAACAAAAGATCCTCTACGATCGAGGAATCATTACATGTCTCTTTTAATGAGAATTTTACTACTTCTAGAATTTCAAATGATAATGATTCTATGGATGTTTTATGTGATTCGTTTGAAAATTCTAAGTCTATTGATTCAATTGATTCAATTGATACTAACCCGACTAATGAAGTTGTTGAGAATGTGCCTAGTGATCAAGGTATTCCCAAGCGGCTTCATACCGTTCGCGACCATCCCCTTGAGCAAGTCATTGGCAATATTCATGATAGTGTCAAGACGAGATCGCAAGTCCACCACTTTGCCAATTGTGCCTTTGCCTCATCGATAGAGCCAAAGAATATAGTTGAAGCGTGCGAAGATAGTGCTTGGATCCTTGCCATGGAGGAGGAACTCATTCAATTCGAGAGGAATGAGGTATGGGAGATTGTTCCTTTGCCATCGAAGAACCACACCGTCATAGGGACAAAGTGGATCTTCAAGAACAAAACCGACGAAAATCAAGTCGTCGTCCGGGACAAAGCTCGGTTAGTTGCTCAAGGCTATCGCCAAGAGGAAGGTATCGATTTCGAAGAATCCTTTGCTCCGGTAGCTAGATTAGAATCAATTAGACTATTATTTTCTTATGCATGCCATAAAAATTTTAAGTTATTTCAAATGGATGTTAAAAGTGCATTTTTAAACGGAGATGTTGTTGAGGAAGTTTACGTTTCTCAACCTCCGGGCTTCATAAATGAAAAATTTCCAAATCATGTTTTTTAACTAAAGAAAGCTCTTTATGGTTTGAGACAAGCTCCTCGAGCTTGGTATGATCGCCTAAAGAATTTTCTTTTGGATTTGAATTTTAAAATGGGCGAAGCCGATTCTACACTTTTTGTAAAGCATGCGAATAATGATATTTTATTAGTTCAAATTTATGTTGATGATATCATTTTCGGTGCTACTAATTTCACTCTTTGCGAAGAGTTTTCTAATGTTATGAAGGAACAATTTGAGATGAGCCACATGGGCGAACTCAAATATTTCTTAGGTCTCCAAATTCGCCAATTGAACGATGCAATCTTCATCCACCAAACGAAGTATACGGTGAAGTTGCTTAAGCGATTTGGAATGGAGAGTGCTTCAGGGAAAAAGACTCCAATGAGCACGACTACGCATCTTGACAAGGATACGGGTGGTAAGGATGTAGACATTCGTCTATATCGAGGTATGATAGGTAGTTTACTTTATCTTACCGCAAGTAGGCCCGATATTATGTTTGCCGTATGCGTATGTGCTCGTTATCAGTCTCAACCTAAGGAGTCTCACTTAGTAGCGGTAAAACGTATTTTCCGTTATCTAAGTTATACACTTGATTTTGGATTACTTTATCCAAAATCTAGCACGTATGAGTTAATCTCATATAGTGATGCCGATTATGCGGGATGCAAATCCGACAGGAAAAGTACTAGTGGCACTTGCCATTTTCTAGGAAATTCTCTTGTCTCTTGGTTTTCCAAGAAGCAAAATTCCGTATCACTTTCAACCACCGAGGCGGAATATATTGCCGCTGGTGCCGCTTGTGCCCAGGTTCTTTGGATGAGACACACACTGAAGGATTTTGGTATTCATTGTGATACTAGCCCTATCATGGTGGATAACTAAAGTGCTATCTGTCTTTCAAAGAATCCGGTGCACCATTCCCGATCAAAACATATAGATGTCTGACACCACTTTTTAGATGATCATGTTGCTAAAAAGGACATCATTTTAGTGTACGTTGAAACCCAAAAGCAAATCGCCGATATTTTCACGAAACCCCTAAAGGAGGACTCCTTTGTGCGGTTGTGTCGAGAATTGGGGATTATGGGTGAATCCGAGATATAGGATTCATATCTCATTCAATTATCTTGCATGCTATTATATTTCGCGATATTTCATTCATGCTAGATTTATTGAATTTTTGGGGATTTTATGTGATATGTTTGAATTTGTGCTCGAATTCGTATTTGAATGTCGTATTTAAGATTTCGATGTTTTATGGGGTAGTTTAGATGACTAATGAGCGGGTTAAGATGTTTCATCCAAGTGGTTTATGAAGAGAACTCATTTATCAATTTTTGGACTCTTCTAGTCGGTTTCAGTTCATTAGCCAACCGACTAGATGCTCATCTAGTCGGTCAGCTAGTGAACTCAGACCGACTAGATCAAGCTTTTATCTTTCTATTGTCATTTTCTTTCTTTAGTCGGTTACAGTACACTTACCGACCGACTAGATTGAAAACTAGTCGGTCAGTGAGTATACTGTGACCGACTAATTCTAGCCCTAGAAATTCCTGTTTGCCTCTGTTTCGACTTAGTCAGTTCAAGCTCATTGACCGACCGACTAGATCGTAATCTAGTCGGTCAGTGCTTGAACTGTGACCGACTAAGTGCGTTAGGGCAAACGCGTCTTTTCGCTTCCAGACCGACTTAATCCTATTCTAACCGATCGATTTCATTTCCAGTCGGTTTGTTTTCTCCTCTCCTGCTCGAAAAATCCCTAAACCCCTTCGAGACCTTTCGACTTCCGTCGTTTTCGGCCAGTTTTCCGGCCATCCCCGCCGTCCGATCGCCGTCGCCCTCTCTCCTAGGTATAACCCCCCTCCTAGATCTCGTTTTCCATTCCTAGGGTTTGATCTATATCGTGTTTTCACTTCCTAGGACTCTAGGGTTTCGGTTTTTCTATCTTAGGGTTTGTTGTAGGATTCTAGGGTTTGATCTAGGGTGTTCGATCTTACCGTCATCGTTTGATTGTACTCGTTGTGCCGAGATCATGGCACGAACGAGAATCCCGATTACATCTTCCGGGGCATCCCCTATGACCGTAGAGGGTGCTACCGCTTCGACCCCTCCCAAACGTAGGGCCAAGACCACTCGACCCCCCTCTTCGTCTTCAACTCCGTTGAAGAGGAAGAGGACGTCCAAGCCTAAACCTACCGGCCAATCGTCCAAGCCAAAACCTAAACCCAAAGCTTTCCGTGCACCCACTCCTCCCGGTGAGCGTTCAGGTAGTGATTCAGAGGATAATTCCGATGAAGAATACACTCCTGAACATCCCGAGAAAGCTCCTACTCCTCCTCCTCCGAAGACCCGTAAGGCTAAGGGTAAAGCTCCTATGCCAGTCGGCGGTGTAGATATATCGTTGTGCCGCGACGACCCTCAGTGTCTCGCAGCGTACAACCGTATAGAGCACTGCCCACTGCTATTAGAGCATTACGTTCAGTTTTCTGATTTTCTTGGCCTTGCTGATCTTCTCTCCTATAGTGGCCTTCTGGATTATCTTAGATATGACCCCAAGACGAACCCCAGACCATATCCTCGCCTGGTCAAATTATTCTATGCCAATCGTGTTCGGGGCCAATACGACGAGTCTCACTCCATCGAGACTTCTGTTTTGGGGACTCCTATAGTCCTCACGGCAGAAATCTTGGGGGAGTTGATAGGTTGCTCGTCGTGTGGCCTCCTCCCTTCTGACATCTCTGTCGATGATATCTCTTCCTTAGATCAGCGGACCCTAGGCAAAATCTTTCAGGTTATCCCCCCTGCCTTCATAGGAGTACCTTCGAAATCATTCAAGCCGAATGCTTGGGTGATTAACCTGATCTTGAAATCCTGCCTTCTTCCCAAGTATGGATCTTCATCTCTTCCATCTCAACCGTTTTTGAAACTGATATACGCTCTGTTCATGGGTAGCGAGATTAATTGGGCTCGCATTATACTCGATAAGATGGACTCTTTCGAGTGTATACGCAAGACCACTAAATCTACGCATATCCCATATACATGTCTGTTGACCTTGGTTTTCCGTCGTTTCGGTGTTCCCCTCCCTCCTGACGATGAGCGTCCTTTGGGTCCTCCTCTGAACGCGACGGCCGTTAAGAAATCTCTTGCGGTGCTTCGTCACGTGCAGAGGTCGACCACATCTGCTTCCCAGGCCACTCCCTCAGCTGCTTCAGTCCCTCCTTCAGCTGCTTCAGTCCCTCCTTCAGCTGCGGCCCCCACTCCTCCTGCCACATTAGATGATGTCGTACGGTTACTTCATCGGCACGAGTCGCGTTTGGCTCGTACCGAGGAGGTAATTTGCCGTATGGCACGTTTGATGGGCATTGATCTTCCTCCATCCGTTTCTGAGGATGAGGAGATGGGCGATGAGGATTTTGATGATCTTGTCACCTCCTTGGTTCGTGGCGATGAGGCCACTGCTGCTGCTGCTACCACTTCTGCTCCTGATGCTGGCACCTCTTCCAGTGCTCCTGAGACTTCTGCCGCAGTGGGTCAGACTTCTGATGCTGCTGCTGCTCCTGTTTTGACTGTTGACATTCCTGTTGACACTTCTGCCGTGGAGCCTGTCGTCGACGTCTCCACTCCTGCCGCGACGATCCCTTCTGTTCAGACGCCTACCCTCCCTGCAGAGCCTGAGTCCACTCCCTCGACTGGACCTCCGGAGACTGCAGATCCTGCCACTCCCTCGTGATCGTTAGTATCGAGGACTCTCCACTGCTCATTGGATGATGCATCTTATTGAGAGTATTTTGGGTTAGGATGGAGTTTGAGGGTTATTTTGATGTATTTTGATTTTCATGGGTGTCGGTGTTGTATTTTTGATGTACTTTGGATGATGATGATGTATCGATGATTATGTTGTACTGTTTGATGTTTATATAGATGATGTGTCGCACTTGATATGATGTACTCGATGTGATATCTTTTTGGATGTACTCATGACATTTTTCTATATATACATCGATGTTCTCCTTATTTTATTCGTCGTGCACTTTTACTATTCGTTCAACGCATATGATATGTGAATTCGTCGCTCGACGCTTGAAAACTTGGTTAAATAGATTATATTTCTATGATTGTATAGAATTGTTTTCCATGCACAAATTTAACCAAGAATATTGAATATTGAAGAGTATGTTTCTTTATTCATGAAATGAATAATATTTGGTATTATTGATGATTTTAATTATCGCTTTTTGATAATGGACAATTTGGCACACCTTGATTTGATTTCAACACTTTTCCCTTGGTGTCAATTAGGTCCATCGTCATTGTCTACGACTCCCGATGTTGGATTTTCCATTTCCTAGTTGTTGTCGTTGTATGCCCCCCATTTTTGGGATAATGCCAAAGGGGGAGAGATAATGATAATAAATAGGTCAAATGAAAGTTTAACTCATTTTCCACCAATCTAACTTGATGTGTTAGATTCAGGGGGAGTTAAGATATATATAAGGATTTTTCAAAATCCGATATTTCAAAAATCGATTCTCGTTATATATCTTACTCGTCTGATTGATGCAATTTATATATATTAATTTTGGAATTAACATGTCATCAATGCAGGGGGAGTAAGTATTTTACATTTGAATCATTATTTTTGATTATTATTTATGTTGGTTTGTCATCACCAAAAAGGGGGAGAATGTTGAATATTGGACTCCCCGGATTTGGTTTTGATGATGAGCAAACATAAATAATCCATGAACTAACAATCTGTGAGCGCAGTATTGGAGATCGTCGCCAAATTCACGAGAACAATCAAAGCGACATCTCAACACTTCCCAAAGCTCGTATTCATGCCTAAAGCTTCGTTGAAGCTCTTGCGCCGTTTTGGAAGTCATGAAGAATTAATCAAAGCTCTCGAAGACCGTTCTTTAAGGTTTTATTTATAGTCTTTTAAGCTTCGATCTATAGAATGTTAAGCCTTGAGTATATCTTACGATTCTATCTTCATAACGCTCATATCGTAGTTCTATGATCTTAGTACAAGTTCATTCTAACTTCCTCGAAGCATCGCGCTTCGATTCGGACTTGTTTGTGCATGTTAGTTGGTACAAGAAGAAGTACTGACCGACTAGATGGTGATCTAGTCGGTCAGCAGAGCTTCTTGGACCGACTAGTTTGTGTTCATCTTTTCTTGTTCAGTACTGTTTACAGTTAGTCGGTCTACGTTGACTCACCGACCGACTAGTTTGTGAACTAGTCGGTCAGTGATGCTTCTTTGACCGACTAGTTGAAGATTTACTGTTCATGCCAAAATTCTCCTAAGCTACTGTTTATTGTTAGTCGGTCTAAGAACGTTTGGTGACCGACTAGTTGACAATCTAGTCGGTCAACTTTTGTTCTTGGACCGACTAAGTCGATTTGTATTCAGACTATTTCATTATGCCTCTTAGTCGGTCTACGTTCACTGACTGACCGACTAGTTGTGAAACTAGTCGGTCAGAATGTCTTCTTGGACCGACTAGATTTCTAGGTCTGAATTTCTATCTCTTCTCAGTTCCTCTCTTAGTCGGTCCATGTTGTTTGACTGACCGACTAGTTGATGAACTAGTCGGTCAGTGGTTGTTCTTTGACCGACTAGTTGCCTCAGATTTCTATCCGTTGGGAATTGACCTAACTTGTTTTTGTGGGACTCTATAAATACAAACCTAGGTCTTTTCTCTCTAGGTAAGAGCTGCCATTAAGTGATTCATTGAGAAAGAAAGAGATAGCTATTCTCACTCATTTCTAAAGCTCTCTTCCTCACAAGAAATCCATTCTCTCACTTTCTAGATCTAGAATCCATATTGAGAGAAGCTTGTTCTTGGTGAGCCCTTCAAGCTCTGCTTGAATCAAGTCTCCAAATCACTCCTAGGCACCTATTGCTGGTCATTTCCTTGGTGCTAGGTCTTGGCGACTTCATCTTCCTCAAATCCTTCCTTTCACCTTTTGGGTAAGAAAAACTCAAGGTATAGGATTTTGTGGTAAGATTGTTTATTTCATTATAAACTTATTTATATTGCTTGTTGATTCTATCGGTTGTGAGAGAAGGTTGTGATCCCGGGTTGTGGGATTCACTATTGCCGTTGCATGTATGATTTGATCTTGTGAAGGTTTTTCACAAGATATTCATAGTGGAAATCTTGGGTTAGGGTTTCTAACCTAAGTACCCGGAGGGGATCCGGGTGGTTGGGACGTAGGATCACCGGGAACAAGTCGGGGAGACTTGGGTGGATCCGAACCCATTAACATCATTTGTTAGCATTGTTAATTTTGATGTTGTCATTCAATTTAAGCTTCCGTAAATTGTTTTGGTAGTTGTTTGCACTATAATTTGGAATTATACTCCTTGTTATTTTTAAAGTACTATTCACCCCCCTCTAGTACTTGTGCAGTAGCTTGTAGGGCATTTCAGAACTTAGTCAAGAACGCATACGAGAGCTTCTCCCAGGTGTTGAAGGTGTTCGGGTCCTTTCCCCTAAGCCACTGCTTGGCCTTATCCTGCAGAGAGAAGGGGAATTGCTTCAGACGGATTGCTTCAGCTGCGACACCATTTATCCGAAACGTGTCACACTTCTCTAAGAAGGAGTCCAGATGTTTGATAGGGCTTTCCATGGGTGCCCCAGAGAATTGATCCTGCTGGATCCACGTCACTAAGGACGGCTTAAGCTCGAAGCTATGTGCCGTAATAGCAGGAGGTCAGATGGCGGAGGTAGACTCGATGGATGGCATCGAGTACTCCAGCATGGACTTATGAGGTGGGGTATTCTCCCCCATGGCTTCAGACTCTTCTCTTCTTCTCTTCTCTGCGGCCAGATGCCTTAGGGTGGCGTTTATCTCAGGATCAACAGGAATCAAGTCGTCAAGACTCCTTGTGTTCCTGCGTATTAAAAGCAACAAACACCCGTGAAGCAAAAGTGGGAAAGAAACAGATAAAAATAGAAAATAAAAATGAAAAATAAGAATGCGATAGAGATGTGAGCTAGACTCAAGAATTCATTGGTCCTAAAATAACAAGCACGTTGCCTTCCCAGTAGCGGCGCCATAAAGCTTGACGTCCCCCCGTTTTGCATGATCATGCAAGTGTGCAATAAGATGGGGGATACCAGATTTAAAATATTTGTACCGTAAGCGCACTGTGTTGTAGTATGGCTTGGGGGTCGAACACAGGGAGGCGTGGTTGTGCTTGTTTCAGAAAGGAACCAATTCACCCTAGGGGTGAGCTAGCCCGAATCGATGGTTGGGTTGTCACGGAATGTAAATACAGGGTTAAACAATATAAAGGGAAAACCGGGACTTCGGTTTCCACTCAATCATGTGTTCTCGCTATTAGGACCGGCGGATAGGACAACGATTGGAATTAGGGTTCAGTGGTGAGACGTTGCCTCTAAGAGTGGTACCAGCGTCCCACGGGCCCGATATTCCGGTCGGTGCCCAGGATGATACGCCGGACTACCCAGGTTCGGTCAGTGGGTATTCCCATGTCCATTAACACTGACCGACTCCGGGAGCACTAAGCTCACAACGATAACTCCCAACATCTCGTCCTGCCGCTCCTGCGCACAAGGATTCGATGTCTACGCTAAGGGCGTGAGCTATGGCTAGGGAGTCAACCGCTAAGTTTATTCCCCCTTGGCCCAACGGTCAAAGGCGGTCTTTTTCCCGTCAATGACAATAAAACACCCCGCGTAACCAATAGATTCCTATTCCTTATTGATATCCTAGTCCTATGGACGCATTTGGGAGAACCCACGAAGGGGTTTCCACCAAAATCCCAGATTAGGGAACTACTCACACATTATAGCTAAAAAGCGATCTAAATGAAAATCGACCGTTAAAAACATAAGCAGGCAATTGAAATGCAGTAGTAGTAATGCAATTAAGATAATATCAAAGTTTGACAAAGATCTGAACACTTACAAATAACCTAAAAATTCCAGCCGTCACAATAGGGAAAAAGGACAGAAGAATAATCAGCTCTCGTTTCTTGAAACCTAGGGCTTATATATATATAGAAAACGACGTCACCCGATCGGTTGAAGTATCAACCGATCGGGTGACCTGCTTCGTTCTTCGACAGCGGTCTTTAGAAACATCACCTGGTCACTCGACACGGTCGGTTGACGCAAGCGGCTCGTCGTTTGGATCTTGCGGTCATCGGGTGAACCGATCGGTTTATAAATCAACCGATCGGTTGAAAAACGTCACCCAAAAAGACATAGACTTGCGACGTTTTGGCACGGTCAGCTGGCCGTCGGGTGAGCTCTCTGGGTCGTCTCTTGGGGGAATCAGCTACAGATAAACCGATCGGGTGAAGGTCACCTGATCGGTTGGAATTCAGCTTCAATTTCCCGAGAAGTCTGTTGGGCTGAACCGGTCGTCGACCTAGTCGGTTGATGCTCACTTTGCTTCAGCGGTTGTCCGGGTCGTGCACGCGTGCATCACCCGATCGGTTGAAGTATCAACCGATCGGGTGGGGGTCTGAAAGATAGAAATCTTGGTCGTTTGACCCCCTGGATCACGCGTGATTTCTTCCGTCACTCCGGGGACTTATGATATCTTTGTTATGTGTCCCCTATGCTGGAAAACTCCTGCAAACACGCAAAAACACGGAGAAGTGAAAGAAAACTAGAAAATACGAAAAAGCGGATACAGGACGACAGAAAATAACGGAAAAACACAAAAGAAGACGTGCGTGAACGTATGAAATATAAGCGCACGTAAGGTATCCTAAGGAGTGAGGCGTGACAAATTTTGGTGGCCCAAGCAGGTCACTGCACTGCGATGTGCGTAAGGATAGTACATGTAATGGTTTAGAATATGATTGTGGTATATTTGTCCTAAGGTGGGTATATGGCCCTTAATGTCAAATATAATCCATCCTCAACCTATGCCCTCTAGGTATGTGTATTATTGTGCAGATGCATATGAACGTATGGGTGTGTGAATCTATTTGGCTTTATGGTCATTGATTCGGGTTGAATATTGCATATTTAACCCCCCATTTAGCCCTATTTTGTGCTCATATGATGCTTAATTGGTCACTAATACGTTCGTATTTTGTATATCATTATTTATTAGAGCAAACCATTGATTTGTGCACAAAGTATGCATTTCAGTGAGTATTTCTGCCTTTTTATATTTTTCATTACTTAGTCTCGATCTCACGATTCCAACGACTATTTATTTGTATTTTTATGAGATCTGTGCTAATTACTGTGTATTTTTGAATACAAAATACCATTTAGAATGCAGGAATACGCAACAAATACGCTTGAAATACGACCGACCCATTATACGGCTACGTGGCTGGATCGTAGCCATCGGATTCTCATCCAACGGTCCTCACACGCGTCATAGAAGCGGGCGACGTGGCCGCTTGTAGTCCGCTCATCCATCATCCAACGGACGAGAACGATGCGGATGCGGGCGGAGCGGCGATCGTTCGATTCGTATCCGACGGCCCAGATTGACTCCGAGCGAACAAAGAGCGGGCCAAACCCTGGGGACACGCGGCAGCAATCTAACGCACCCCCGCCACATCGAACGGCCCAAAATCAACCCGCATTCGAAATCGAATTCCTTTCGAAGCAGCGACGTGGTCAGCTCTTGGGCGTGCGATTGCGATCCAACGGTCTAGCTCCAAGCAGAGATCAGCGAATAAGGCAGTCGACGTGGCCTCTTGTGCACCGAGCGATCACGATCCAGCGGCTGAAGTTAATCCCGAACGCGAGTCGAAGATGGATGCGGGCGCGGAGCGAACGAAGAGCGGAGCGCAAATTTTAAAGGCCACGCGGCAGCTCCTGGAGAGATCGCGCCTCGATCAGAAGGCCCACGTTTGCAGCGGCTGAGTAAATGTCTTTTAAGCGGGTTTTGAACCCGATAAGCGACTAGAAATCTGCAATGCTTAGTATATAACGTATTTCTAGGGTTTTGAGCGTATTCTGGCATAATGGAGACTCTAGGAGCCGTATTTCGTCACCAAATTTGGAGGCCCAGGGGACAGAGGCTAGATCTACTATCTGAAGGAGATTTGGGGCTATTTGGAGAGGATGGGTGATATTTTTCCTAACTTTAGCCTTGTATTTCATGTATTTGGCTTAGAATTGAAGTATTTATCACGTATTTTGATGTTTTTATGATGTATTTGTTTATGAATACTGATTATAATCTCTCCATGTGTGGTTAATATTCATATGTGTTGGTGTTGATGTAGTTAGGGTGCCGTAATCATTGATTTTGCTATCTTTTCGCCCTATTTTCATTGTATAATCGCGTATTTTGCTAGTTTCTACACGTATTGCTCAAGTATTATCGTTGTTGATGTACTTGTATCAAATATAATCTCTGAAAATTTAGTCATGGCATGACTCTTGCGGGCACATACGCTTATTTTCTCATGAAACTAGCACTTTATTCGATATTTATGGCATGTTTCGATGTACGTTTATGGTTAAATCTTCCGACGTTCTCGTGCCCTGACCGGACGAAACGTTGACTTATAGAAAAGATATTAATAATCATTGATTGCACACACCCTAACGAAATCAATACAGACACATACTCTCCATATTAGTACCCCATTTCGAATTCACCGTAAATATCGTAGGATTTTCTTTTGCTATTCTAAACTCGTGATACTCTTGATTATACCTGATAGGTGGTTGGTTATCATCGTATTATTACTCTTTACAAACTGTAATTCATGGTTTTGCAGTTCAGTGGTCCCGTGGATACGATACCTGGACTCACCATGATTATTACTTGTACGATCTCCTGCGCTTGGGAGTAACGCTCGCATCATTTGAGACGAGACAAGTTTTTGGAGCCGTTGCCGGGTATAACGGTACTTGCATGCTACAATTTCAGTTCGTTTGGAGGAACATTCGGCGAGATCCTTCCATCTTATTGTTTAGGATTTTTTTATTAGTTTTTTTTTTCTTTTTTTCTCTTTATAAAAAAATTCAAAAAAATGGAGTATATGGAACACATGAAATTCTATCGCACAAATACTTGGCATGATGCAGAGTATAATAATGCACACAAACATAGCATGGAGAAGCTCAAGATCGTTGGCTTTAATCAGACAGATTGTGAAACTTTCTTTCAGGCCTGGAGGATGTTCACAAACATAGTATCGAGCTATCCGCAGCATGGGTACACAAAGAAAGAGCTTATGGAGTCCTTCCTAGGTGGACGACGACCACAGCTGCAGGAATTCTTGGGAGTCATGACCCCAACAGAGGCATAGAAATACATGGGGTCCTTACAAGAGACTGATCAGATCATTATAGAGACTTTAGAGTCTGATTCAACGAAGCCTTCATGCCTCGATCAAGGGGAGCAAAGCGTAGACGTACCATTGCAATCCTTGAAAGAGGAAGTTTACTTGCTCATTCAGAGACAGGAGGCTACATCCCATCAATTCCAAGAGAATTTCCTTGCTCGGAGTCGGCAAATTCAGCAATCCAATGAAAATATTAATCTGATTGCCACTTGTTTAGAAGAAAGTAATTCTTTTGAAATTCAATTTCCAAAATCTAATTTGAGTTCATCTTCTATTGCAGGTATATCGAGGGAGCCATGTTGCGATGAAGTCACGAACAAAAATATCGACATGGTAGGAAGTGTGTGCAAAAGAGAGGACGAGCTAGCAATTTTGGATGAACAAGGAGGAGACGACTAAGGACATGGGTTTAGAGATTATCATTGTGGAGCCCAAACCGCTTTTTCCTTCAGTTTTTTTCCCAAAATCATTTACCCCTCTCCCCAATGATTGAGCATTATACCTAGAGTAGTGCATATCTTTCAGGGAGTAGTCATCAACATGCTTTATTTTACTTTACTTACTTTGATGACTATATTTGGAATATGTTTGTGGCGAAGAATTTTAAACTAATTTGGACTGACATAACTTATCTCTTGCAGGACATTGGTATACAGCTTATAGAGATGCTTGGAGTTATGTTGCTGGGGTCCAATTTAGCTTTTGGATGAAGGATACTTGCCGAGGAGCGCAAGGAGCAAATTGAACAACTTCCTCCACCATTAAAGATAAGTGATCCGCCATTTGACCACGGTGTGTTCTTTCCAGTAGTGTAGATTTTATATGCTTTCTAGGATGCTTGCTTGAATAAACTCGTACCCCTTTCGAATTTGAGGACAATGTCTATCTTTAGTTGGGGGGTGTGTATGAGACCTTAGGATTTTTTTTCAAAAACAAGGCGAAAGAAAAGGATAAATCACCAAATCTCATCATTTAAAACTCTTTCACGCTCCAAATGCGGATGATTAAGCATTGATTGAGTTCTAAAAATTGTTTATGGCTTGAGTTAATTATTTTCCAATCATGGAATT
Organism: Scilla litardierei; assembly: GCA_030789695.1. Taxonomy (NCBI): domain Eukaryota; kingdom Viridiplantae; phylum Streptophyta; class Magnoliopsida; order Asparagales; family Asparagaceae; genus Scilla; species Scilla litardierei. The sequence continues at coordinate 267,791,105 of CM061133.1, read as the reverse complement.
AACTGTTAATATTCTATTCATGAAAAATTTCAATTGCCATGGTTAATATCTCGAAATAGTTTGAATGTATTTCATGCATACTATGGTGATGAAAAAGCTTAAGTATATACGATTTATTAGAAAAGTCTTCAAGTTGAAGAGGAATTTGGCCATTGGTACTAATGTTTATGTTCATATTTATGGGTGTTGAGTTGCTTACAAAGAAACTGAAAAAAAAGAAAAAATATGAAGAAACAGCAAAAAAATGATGAAATGAATAAGTGTGTCACTAAATAAATAACTTGGTTGACTCGAGTAGTACAGTCCGAGGCGTCCTTTTTGGCCTAATGCCCTATTATCGTCTGATTTGGGAGCCATTGACCGGAAACTCACTCATTTGATGGAGCGATCCAAGTTATACATTTTTCCGCAAATGTTGCTTTATGCGCTTTCGCGGAACTAAATAAAAGAAAAGAAAAAGGAAAAGAAAAGAAATGGTGAATAAACCAAGCAACTTCAATACCCATGATTTGAACGATTGTTTTGAGATGCCAATTCCTTGGAAACAAGAAAACTAGTATATAACGACATGTTATACTTTCGCTTGCGCAAAACGATGCTTGCATCTTATTCATTCAAATTAAACTAGAGAAAATATCATGTGATTGATCTTGTGCATGGATTGTGTATATTGATGGTCTAAATCATGTTGGAAAGCATATTATTGAGCCATGCCATAAGCGATTGATAGAATTTATTGTTTTATTAATCATTCGACTTCATCGCTCTTTTTGCTAGGGACTAGCAAATCGCTACTTGGAGGTTGTGATTCAGGTTGAATATTGCATATTTAACCCCACATTTAGCCCTATTTTGTGCTCATATGATCTTAATTGGTCTCTAATACGTTCGTATTTTGTATATCATTATTTATTAGAGCAAACCATTGATTTGTGCACAAAGTATGCATTTTAGTGAGTATTTTGCCTTTTTTATATTTTTCATTGCTTGGTCTCGATCTCATGATTCCAACGACTATTTATTTGTATTTTTATGAGATCTGTGCTAATTACTGTGTATTTTTGAATGCAGAATACCATTTAAAATGCAGGAATACGCAACAAATACGCTTTAAATACAGCCGACCCATTATACGGCTACGTGGCCAGATCATAGCCGTCGGATTCTCATCCGACGGTCCTCACGTGCATCATAGAAGCAGGCGACGTGGCCGCTTGTAGTCCGCTCATCCATCATCCAACGGACGAGAACGATGCGGATGCGGGTGGAGCGGCGATCGTTCGATTCGTATCCGACGGCCCAGATTGACTCCGAGCAAACGAAGAGCGGGCCAAACCCTGGGGACATGCAACAGCAATCTAACGTGCCCCTGCCACATCGAACAGCTCTAAATCAACTCGCATTCGAAATCGAATTCATTTCGAAGCAGCGACGTGGTCAGCTCTTGGGCGTACGATTGCGATCCAACGGTCTAGCTCCAAGCAGAGATCAGCGAATAAGGCGGGCGACGTGGCCTCTTGTGCACCGAGTGATCACGATCCAGCGGCTGAAGTTAATCCCGAACGCGAGTCGCAGATGGATGCGGGCGCGGAGCAAACGAAGAGCGGAGCGCGAATTTTAAAGGCCACTCGGTAGCTCCTGGAGAGATCGCGCCTCGATCGGAAGGCCCACGTTTGCAGCAGCTGAGTAAATGGGGTTTAAGCGGGTTTTTGAACCCGATAAGCGACTAGAAACCCGCAATGCTTAGTATATAACGTATTTCTAGGGGTTTTGAGCGTATTCTGGCGTATTGGAGACTCTAGGAGCCGTATTTCGCCACCAAATTTGGAGGCCCTGGGGACAGAGTCTAGATCTACTATCTGAAGGAGATTTGGGGCTATTTGGAGAGGATGGGTGATATTTTTCCTAACTTTAGCCTTGTATTACATGTATTTGGCTTAGAATTGAAGTATTTATCACGTATTTTGATGTTTTATGATGTATTTGTCTATGAATACTGATTATAATCTCTCCATGCATGGTTAATCTTCATATGTGTTGGTGTTGATGTAGTTAGGGTGCTGTAATCATTGATTTTGCTATCTTTTCGCCCTATTTTCATTGTATAATCGCGTATTTTGCTAGTTTCTACACGTATTGCTCAAGTATTATCGTTGTTGATGTACTTGTATCAAATATAATCTCTGAAAATTTATTCGTGGCATGACTCTTGCGGGCACATAAGCTTATTTTCTCATGAAACTAGCACTTTATTCGATATTTAAGGCACGTTTCGATGTACGTTTATCGTTAAATCTTCCGACGTTCTCGTGCCCTGACCGGAAGAAACGTTCACTTATAGAAAAGATATTAATAATCATTAATTGCACACACCCTAACGAAATCAATACCGACACATACTCTCCATATTAGTACCCCATTTCGAATTCACCGTAAATATCGTACGATTTTCTTTTGCTATTCTAAACTCGTGATACTCTTGATTATACCTGATAGGTGGTTGGTTATCATCGTATTATTACTCTTTACAAACTGAAATTCGTGGTTTTGCAGGTCAGTTGTCCCGTGGATACTATACTCGGACTCACCAGGATTATTACTTGTACGATCTCCTGCGCTTGGGAGTAACGCTCGCATCATTTGAGACGAGGCAGTCATGTGAGTATGAACACATATACGTATACATCTATGTATGTATGGCAGTGATAGGTCTACTTACTAGGTATACCTATATGGATATGGATGGCAATTTGGATGAATACACTTGAATGTATAAATGGAAGGACATGTGTATGAGTATTGTGTGTGTATGAGTACTTGTGTATATATATGTGTATCTGGAATATATGGTTGTGTTTATATGTGTATATGGGTGCATGTGTGGAGTATGTACACTAAGATAGTGTATGTACCTAAGATAGTATGTGTGTAGTGTATATACATTGGTATTGCTATGGATATGTTTTGTGTATAGTCATATGTTTCCTATGTTTAAATTAGATTCCTATATATTGGTATGTACTTCTGTGGATGGAGAGCCCCGATGTTTGTGCATGTATTGTATATATGGTGCGTTGTATATAGACCTAAGTGTATAAGATAATGTCCCTATACGTATAGTGTAAGGACCTAAGTGTATAAGTATATATGTGTAGGTGTATGCGTATCTTGGTGTATATGGATGTTTGTATGAATGTATGTTGGATGAGTGGACCTATATCTTTGTTTGCCTATATGCGGATATAACCTATGTGGTTGTACATCTAGGTGTATCTTGGATACGAGTATTTATGTTTGTATACATGTAAATATGTGCATTTACTAGGGATAATATGCATGCATGTGTGTAACAATGTGTGTGTGTGGGTGTGGGTGGGTGGGTGGGTGTGTGTGTGTGTGTGTGTGTTCTTTGTGTGTAGACACATGTGTATGTGTATGGTTGTTGATGTGTACTATGTGCTGGGGAATATATGTATGTGTTATGGTAGATAGTTGTGCGTACATTCGTATTGGTTATATCTAGGTATGTGTATGGGGGTGTAGACATAAGTACCTATGTGTACGTACCATATGTCTAATTGTATGCATATGGGATGATTATTTACATATGACTGTGTAATTATATGGACTATGATTAGACTATGTATATGGATATATGTATGGTGATACCTAAGGTTATGTATGTTGAGATAGTTGTATGTATAGAGGTGTGCTTAGATATGTGATCCAGTATGTGTAGTAAGTATATATAAATGTGTGTTGTAAGCTTATGTATATAAGTGTGCTTAGATGTATTATCTACTATGTGTATGTCTATATGTGAGCCTACATGTGTAGTGTATATTGTTGAGCTTCTTGGGCATCATTTATAGTTGTCTTGTAAGTGGGTATGGCTAGGTGTATGTATAGTTAATCACTTGTATTATTTGGGTGTATATGCATAACGATATGATTGTATGTAGAGGTGTAAGTGTCATACTTATATGTTTAAGATATGTGTGGAGATATCTATATGTCTGAATATTTAAT